>CAJNIZ010025113.1:137302-160355 GCA_905231905.1 Symbiodinium pilosum
AACATCCAGGAAATCAAGGAGATCCTTAATTCTGATTGGGTCTTCTATTCATTTTCCGTTGTATCATTTTTAAGGAAGACCTCATAAAAGCAGTGGATCTGGTAGTTTCCCGAAATACGGGGACCCAAATATAGACCCCAAAAAACTATAATCCTTATTATGGGGACCCCCAGTAAGGTACCCCTCATTTTGGGAACTCCCCAATATCAAGGAATTCAAGGAGACTCCCAGTCCCTTTGGATTTGATATTATCACCAACTTCGGAAACCCTCCCAAATCATTCTTAGGCTGGTTTGTTTGGGCCCCTTTAGAAGTAGCCATGCCCTTTGGAAAATCTCATTTTGAAGTCTCCAAAAAATATTGAGTTCTTCGGATGCTCAAAAATCCTTACTGGGGGTAGGTCAATGTCGTCTACTTAGCTCCGTACTGTTTCACGAAAGAGGTCGAAGATGTTGTAAGCTGCGAGATTCTGTTATCGGTACAACAGGTGAGCACCCTAAACCCCTAAAGCCTAACCCCTAAACCCTACCTTAAACCCTTCGGGCATGGTGCTGGCCCAGAAGCTGGTGAACTAGTTACCTAGACCCTCCAATGTAGGTCCTTTTAGAGTTTAGGGTTTAGGGTTTAGGGTTTGGCATGGCTTTTTGGTTAGGATTCTTATTGGGACAACCAAAAAGGTACTACATTGGAGGGTGTAGGTGTTTACCTAAACTCGTAGTATCCCCCTTAATAACCCCTATATTCCCCTATATAGTCCCCCCATATAACGTCCTTTTTAAGGTCTAGGTAAATCAGCTGTCGGGCGTGAGCATTACTATTGGCGCAGGTGGGAACGCTCGTGGCACTGCAGCAATTCCTAGGTCCTTCAGATGCTCTTCATAAGACTACAGTCCCACGGTTTAGGGTTTAGGGTGAATATGGGGTATATGGGCATCTTATTATAATTTACCCGAAACCATATTCTATCTACTTAAGGGGGGCTATCAGTTCCCAGGGAACCCTATACCCCTTAATGAAGGAATATTCCTTAAATCATATTAGGAATCTTAGCACCATTTCGGGTATATTCCTTAGTTAAGCCATATTGGGCTCTCTGGATTTACTAGAACACCCCATACCCCTGGGAGGATCTAGAAAGTAGAACCCCCAATATGGTACCTTATACTACTATTGGGTATTTTCTAGGAGCCCTTGAGGGGGATCTACTTTCTAGATCCGCCCAGGGGTCTGGGACCACTCAACAGCCGGCTTGTTTTCATAGACCGGGCTCCTCGGCCGCTGGAGATGTCCAAGCTTTCTTATGCTGGATGCAGTACGTACACTCCCGCAAACTAACATGGAAACCCAAAAAGGGCCCTGTAAAGACTACAGTCCTTCTAAAAGGGGGCTATGTGGGTTTCCATGTTAGTTTGGGGGAGTGTATTTGAAAAGGATCCAAGATTTCCACACTACTTCACATGCCCAGGTACACCCCCTAAAGCCTTAAAAAGCTAGCATCTCAAAGGGAGCCACCATTCGTGAGGAGTTTTTTTGAGGCTGATCCAAAGCTTCGCCAACCCCACATGTTACAAGAAGGTACTCCAGTAGTACCCTTTTGCCCTGTTTATTTTTGGGTCTCCTTATTTCAACTGAACAGCAGGAAACTGGGGAACCTGGACAAATTTGTGCCCCTTCTGTCCGAGCCACAGTTCAACTTGGCGAACCTCTACCTGCAGTCCCAACGAATGGACGAGGCACGGGTCCTTTATGGTCTGAGGTTGAAACCTCAACCCTGGGATCCTTATAAGTATAATTACTATATACCCTATATGTACCCTTCAGGATCCCTAGAACCCCCCCTAAAAAAGATCCTTATGTGCCTACTATATCCTATATGTACCCTTCAGGGTCCCCAGAACCCCCCCAAAAGGCCCAAGGTTCCATCTTAGGGGCCCATACTTCTATCCTTTCATATGGGGTTGGTGTGGCCACGGGCAGGGTTGAATGGAGTCGAGAGAGGAAAGCTTCCTTGAAATACGAGACATTCGTTGGCTATACAGGGATAATGGAAAAGAAAATGGAAACTATAGGGGTTATGGGGGTTATATAGGGTTAGGGTTATATTGTATGGTATAGGGTTCAAGGAGGGAGATTCTCTGTTCTGGGATGGGGTTAAGGCCACGAGTAGAGTGCTGGGTATGGCATTTTGGGGTCTTGAGTGGTTTAGAAGGACAAGGCTTCGAAAGCTCTCTCCCTCTCTCTCTAAAAAAATTTCTCTCTGCTTGTACCTCTCTAGCCCTCTAGCGTTCTACCTCTCGAGACCTGCCAGGCTTGGAAAACAGGGGGCCCTGAAGGATCCTAGCAAGATTTACGATGTAGGGGCTGCTGAGGGTTTAGGAGCTGCTTCCGGGAGCCAAGTTGTACATTCACACCTCTGGCTCTACTGTAATTAGTATTGTTCTTAAGGTATATAGTCCCGCTTAAGTAGATAGAAGATGGCTTTGGGTATATTATAATGAGATCCCCATATACCCCATATTCTAGCTACTTAGGGGAGACTAAAACCCTAAAGCATAAGCGCAAAAGTACCAATCCCCAATTAACGATAGAACTGCCCCACCAGGGCTAGGATGACCTCAGTGAACAAAGAGCTGCGCAGCAAAACCATGCGGGCTGAGCGCCTCCATCAACTCCTGTCTTTCGCCACAGGGGGGCATGCAAGGTGCTCGCGTCAGGGGTTGTTCCCAATGTTCTGGCAAAGCCCAGAAGCTTGTCTAGAACGTGACTTTGTGCCGTCTTGTAGACGAAGTTTATTGCGAACGAAGGAGGATGGCTATCGTCTTCGAGGTCAAGCCCCTTCACCAACAAGGCAATACTGTTGGCCGGAAGCTAACTTCTGTGCGGTTGCGGCTTAAAGCTCAGGGGAAGTAGTTTGTTCGGCACTTGTGTCCTACCGCATATCTTGGCTCGGATGCCCAAAGGGCCTAGGCCCACCCTGAACCCCTAAACGCCTAAACTATCAACCCTTTAGCCTAAGCACCCAAACTCCACACCCTGAGCCCTGAACTGTAAATCATAGATTCCAGAAAACTCAGGTAATTACAAGCTCCTTCGGGGATGGGGGACGTTCAAGGGGTGTAGGTACTTCATAATACTCATTCCCGAATCCCGAACTCCTGAAAGCTCCCTAAGGTTCCCCAGTTCCTACTCAAGCACAGAGGAAGATAATGCTGCCAATTCTTATACGCCATGAAGAAGCCTCAATTCCAAAATCCCCCAGAACACGAAACATGAAGTAGCACACACCTCTGCAACACTAAGACCCCGAGTCCACTAAACAGGGAAAACAAAGTCTTCTACTAACATCTACTATGCTATACAAGCCCTAGATTACTTCAGTATCCATTTGATTTGTCATATTTCTTTCTTATTTGAGTCTTCATGGTGCTAACTCAGCGTAAGTTCCTCAACGGCAACCCAGTCCCTCGAACCTAAACTGCTAAACACCCAAACCCCTAAAGCCCCTAAACCCTCAGCCCCCAAGCCCTCAAACCCTAAACCCCCAAGCCCTAAAACCCAAAACCCCCAAACCCTTCAAACCCTAAACCCCCAAACCCTTAAAACCCTAAACCCCCAAGCCCCAAAACCCTAAACCCCCAATAACTCTTAAAACCTTGAACCCCTATATCCCCACGGGTGTCGCGAAAACTTGGCAATCTCAGGCCTTGGAGGCCTACAGGCAGGGAGGGTGTGGAGTTTAGGGATTAGGTTGGGTTGGGCCCCCCCCACTAATAGTGGTATACTAGGAATATATAAGGACCCTAATATAATTACCATTACCTTTTGTGGTCACTATTAGTGGGTGGGGGCCCAACCTAAGGTTTAGGGATTAGGGGCGAGGGGTTCAGGGTTTTAGGGTTTGGAGTTAAGGGATTAGGGGCTTCAGGGCTTTACCATAATTAATAATGGGGATATATAGGGATAATGGAAAAGAAAATGGAAACTACTATTTAGGGTTTGGAGTTTAGGGATTAGGGGCTAGGGGCTTCAGGGCTTTAGGGTTTGGAGTTTGAGGTTTTAGGGTTTAGGGGTTCAGATGTTTAGGGCTTAGGGGTTTTAAGGGGTTTAGGGTCTAGGGGTTTAGGGTTAGGGGTTTAGGCTTAAGGGTTTAGGGCTTAAGAGTTCAGGGTTTAGGGGCTTGGGGTTTGATAGTTGGGATTTAATTAAGCACCGAAAAAAAATTCTAGCATAGAATAACCGAGAGATTGTCCGGGCTCTTGTAGTCCGGAGGAGTGAAGGTTTTAGGAGAATCTACAGCAAATTCTGCTCAATTTCTGTTGATTTAGGGTCTACTTAGGGCGTGTAGGGTGTAATAACCCCATCACCCCCTAGCAGATCTTCTTCCTCCTATGCAATGGTACTATGTTGGGATGTCCTTAAGCAGGGGGGCCAAATGGTGTTCCTTACCCAGACCCCTTTAAAGGATCCAAAAAATGGAACCCCTCAATAATCCCCTAGGTTCCCCAATGTAGTAATGGGTTCATATTGGGTGGGTCCATTTCTTGGATCCTTTAGGGGGTTCTGGGTAATCGGGGGGACCAAATGGTGTTCCTTAGCTGATGTAGCCAGAAGCACCTTCAGCTCTGTTGGCTTTCGTTAAATAATAAAAGGGCTTTGGTAACCCCAACCCCCAAATTTAGAACCCCATGACTATCACATGATGGTTATAGGGTCCTAATTTGAGGGGCTGGGGTTACCAAAATCCACTTACTAAACTGTTGGAAGAGGTGTGTTCTCGGGCCCAAGAAGTTCTTGAAGTGGCTCGTGTTTTTCTGCTCAGGGCAGCCGTGATCATACATACTACGTCCTAAGCAGGGAGGCTAATCTTCAGCACAAAGCCCCTTCGATTGTTAGCTGAGGTCGTCGTTTGGCTGTGGGTTGTCATTCTGGCGCATGCCGGTGCCCCGAAGCTAAAGACTCATTCCTACATTTGATCCGGTTGAAGATCCTGCCATCAAATATTTCGTAAATTTCAACCAGACATGTCTTAAGCACTACCCCTTAAAGGTTTGGGACACTCAACAAAGGGGTCTTTCCGAAAGAGAACAAGAGCCCACACATGCCCCAAGATGGATATGGTCCTTACAAGCCATCGCAAAAGGGACCCAGCATGTTTGGAAACTTCCATGCTGGACCCCAGACCACACTAGCAATGACTACAAGTTTGGTCCACATCCCCGTCGAAGAAGTATTGATTGCGGCTCGTGAGTTTTCATAGCGATCGAGGGCATAACAGGTTTCCTACCAGGTTTCGTACTGTAGCTTAGCATTGAACTCCCTTAACCCTTACATTTCAATCCTCAGAAGACTCCATAAATCCCTTCATATGCGTCCGCCGTCCGCGTTTCCAGACCCGCCCTGCATGGTGCGGTCCCCATCTGGGGATAAGCCACATCTTCAAACCCGACGGAATACTACTTCTTGTGTAAACCTGAAGACCTGCTCTGAGGCTTGTATCACAGGCACCTTTTAGTAACCTGCCATGAAAATGATGAGCCGGCTGTAAACCTTCTTTTAACCTTCCATACTTTTGTTACAAACCTGCTATAAAACACTACAATACTCCACAAGACCTTTGCACGAACCCTCCAGAAACCCTCCAGAAAACCTCGTTAACGTGTTATATACCTATCGTAAGTACCCATGAAGCCTCTGTGCGCCTTCTATAAACGGTCTTATGATCTTGCACAATCAGACACCAGTACGGCAGACCGGAGGTAGCGGGTTCCTCATACAGGGTTTAGGGATTAGGATTTCTACATCACTTGCCAAATGCTGTTTCTTATCCCTTTGAAGAACCCATATGAGCATTTAGGAAAAAGAAAAGACCATGTGGAAGACCTACCCAGACCCCCTAAAGGATCCAAAAAATGGAAACCCCCCAATATGAACCCATTACTACATTGGGGAAACTAGGGGATTATTAGGGGGTTCCATTTTTTGGATCTGTTAGGGGGTCTGGGTAATGAAGGCACTCCATAGTCTCTTTGTAACCTTATCAAGGGCCACCAGTGCCTTTAAAGGGCCCTGACTCCATCGAACCCTAAGCCCTCAGCCCTGAACCCTCAAGCCTGAACCCTAAACCCAAGACTCTAAACCCCGAACCTGAACTCCAAACCCTTAACCCTGAACCCCAAATCCTAAGCCCTAAATACTGAACCCTAAACCTTAAATCCTTGCCAACCAAGTCAAGCTCCAGTGGCCAGGCGCTCGGTGGCAGCGGATCCGCTGGAGCCACCACGGGTTTGGGAAGTTGTATTCTAGACCCCGACTTGGAATGTCAGGGGTACTTAGGAAGTTTAGGGTTTAGGGTTTAGGATAAGGGGGGGGTAAGTAAGTAGGTTGATAGTGGGAATAACTAGGGTTGCTATGTGGTTTATAAAAGCTACCAACCTACGTACTAAGTCCCCCTGACCCTCCAAGTAAATGAGCCAATAAGAATTATATGAGCTACTGTCTAGATTAGGGAAGGGAATGGGAAAGAGAATGCAAGCTACTGTAGGGTTTAGGGTTTAGGGTCAAGGGTAATGGAGACTCAAACAGAAGAGAACATGGCAAGTGAAGTGGAAACTGGGGCTTCTAAATCTGCACGGGGGCGTACTCTGGAGGGGAGAGCTTTGTGAGCCCTAACTAAACTCATGGGAATGGGTATGGGTTTAGGGGTGGGAGTGTCCTTACAAGGGCATTGGAAGTTATTCCCATGATAATCCCAGTATGTCCTAAAGTCCCTTTCTTAACCCAGGTTCCATTTAATGGACACGTTCTGTTCAATTTCGTTCTCCACTAAGTATTCTAGTTATCTAGGCCCATGAAACCCGAACTCTATATAACCCTTACAATGCCTTACAACCTTTTGAAGGGTACGCCACAACGCTATTCTAATGAGGTTAGGCTCCTACAATGGTTGCAAACTTCCTTACTGCTGTTTAAGGTGGAGCGGGCCTAGGTTGGAGGAACTCAAGAATCCACATTGCCAGGGCTTTAGGGTTTAGGGTTAGGGGTTTAGGGTTTCGGGGCTTGGGAGTCGTACCTTACTCGTGCTTGAAGAGCCCTTTGTGGTAAGGGTCAACGGGGTAGTGGCTTTTTTGGTAATTGAACCAAGGAAGACTATAATAATTTTGGAAAGTCAGCATGCAAACCCTTAACCCTACGGATATGATTTGCTATCTTTCTATGGCCAGAAAACCCAGACGCTAAGAGCCTTGGCCGTTCTCAGCAAGGCTTTAAGGTTGAGGGTAGGCCGTTTTCCGTTTGACTCTCCAATTTTGTTGGATCAGGGATTACCCAAGCCCTCTTGTTAAGTACCACTGCACAAGGCGGGACATTGATAGCTGGCTTCGAGGTCGACTTTCCTTGTCCAATACATAATCTTTTCCTCCTAAGAATAAACCCCCCAAAACAAGTCTCCCAATATAGTACCGTTAGATATTGGGCGGAATGTTTGCTGTTACAGGAGTGGGGGGGGATATTCTTCGGAAAGGCGAGCAGGTAGTTGTGACCTAAACCCTAAACGCTTTTTTGGTAAAAATTACTGAGAAGCCCCTGCCTCCAATCCACTCACAATCTTCATGTGAAGGGGGTTGTATAGGATTTAGGGTAAGGGCTTCAATTCCTTAAAGGGGTTATATAGGGCATCATATAGGGCAGTAGTATAGGGCTTATTACGGAAGATACTAGGAGTTCAGACTATAGCTCATGTAGTGGTCCTAGTTCATACGTCTTGTAGCAACGGGGTGGGGGTTGGGCTTTGAGGTTTTGGTTTCAGGCTGAAGTGGGTGGTTGTCAAAATTATGGTCCCTTTCTGGGTACCCTAACTATGAGGTGCCGTATTATAATAGGGATCAAAAAAGACCGTAATTTTCACAGCCACCCATATCCCTGTGGAGGGTTTTAGGCTTAGGGCTTAGGATGGTTTGAACTGGGTTGGCCTTTGGGATACTGAAATATTTTCCCTAATCAGTTTCATAAGGACCCTATATACTTACACTTTTCAAGGGGTTCCAAAGGCCAACCAAGTGAAGCGTCAGTGAGGCCTACAACTTGGCGGCGTTGCGCTCTTTTGGCTCGACATGCGCATGTCTGGAAAACAAGACCGAAGTAGAGGAGGGCCCGCAGAAAGCCTTGGGGCTGTCAAGTTGAACAGATAATCCTTATATAACCCCTGTATACCCTTATATAATCCCTTATTATATATATATATGTATATATACAACCCCTGTATATCCCTATAGAATCCCTAAAAACAGACCCTGTAGGTTCAAGGTACTCCCTGGGATGTTTCGTTCTTTCTGTCAACATGTTCATCTTTTGAGATGCAGGTCTTGAGGTTAGAAGTAGCTTCAGAGGATAGCTTAGGGCCAGAAGCTAGAGAAGGAAGGGTTGGGGCTTAGGGTTAAGGGCCTGTAGCATTTTCCAACTGCAATCCGTGGCATTGCAATTGTTTTACAATGCAAGGTCCCGGCCTCAGGAGAGTCAGGTACTTGGAGGGTCGAGGGGACTTAGTAAGTGGGTTAATAATGGGGAGCACTAGGATTACTATAGGGGTTATAGGCAAGTTATAGGGGTTATTGACCTCCTCACCAGGTTTCCCTGACCCTCCAAGTATGTTAAGGTCGGTAGGAGATCCCCAAGTAGCGAAAGACCCAGGTAATGCATTGACCCATAGGGGCCAGGGGATGATGGAAAAGCAAATGGGAAACGAACTGGAAACTGGGCTTTATAGGTATATGCATATACATATAGATAGAGAGGCCTTGGGGTTTTATGTCTGGAGGACCCGTAACAGGTAGAAACAATGGGTCCGTAAGCAGCTTTAGCATTCGATATTTCACACGCACGCTTTCAACCTGGCGCTGCGCATTCCTGGCAACCAGCAGTTTGGGGTTTCGGGTCTCTCGTATCATTCGGGAGGTATCCACGCTGGGCTCCCCACACTAAAAAAAAAGGCCCATTCCCCATGTCTCCAAACCTACGAAAGGTTGCAGATATGACCCCCACCCTTACACCCTCCATGCCCAATTGAAGCATACGGTTTACATAACTTCGGTTGGGCCCCACCTAATATTCGTGATAGGTTTCCAGATATATTGGGCCTTGTTTCAGCCTTGTTTAGGCTTCGGGGGGTTTTGGGGTGTGGGAGTACGGAGTTCTGAGATTCGGTCTTGTTCGTAGGATCTTTCGAAAATCAACTCCAAACAGAGATTGCTTTAAAGGTCCTAGCAAAGGCTGGAGCATCATAAAGGGCGATCCTAACCAAAAAGGAACCTACTTCATGGCCTTCTTGGGTGGAGTTTTCAACAACAACTACCAACCGAAGAACATGTCGTGAGGTTTGCCATGCTACTTTTTTCTTTCTAGCTGCCAGATGATGGATGCTAAGCCTTAAGGATTTACTGGGTTAGGGGTTTAGGGGTTTAGGGGTTTAGGGGTTTACGGCTTTAGGGTTTAGGACCCTGAACTTCATGCCCTTCGGCACCTTTGGCAGATGCATGCCGGCCCAAAACAGCATCCAAAAGCTCAACACATACGACAAGTTCCCGCATGAAAGTTAGTCTTCAAACTCAGACATCCCCAATTAGCAGTCCAGTTGTCTCCAAACTCTCGAGGCATCAGCCGCTGCAACCCCCGATTTTTTCAGAACCGCGAAGGGAAGCTGGAGAAAATCCCCTACGAGCATCTACAATATCCCCATATGGTCACCTAGCACCAGCCTCCATTGTCGTGTATGGTGCTCAAGACATACAATAAGTCCTCAACCGAAACCCCAAAATCCATGAACCCTCTAAACCGGGTTTGCGGCAAGGAACCCAAATTGACCCTCATAATGCATTTGTTCTGGTAGATAATGATAGTTTCCCCACCATGGTAGCTCCATTTTATTTCAAAATCCCTAACGGTGAAGGGTTTAGGGTTTAGGGGTTTAGGGTTTAGGGGTTTAGGGTTTGGGGGGTTAGGGTTTAGGGGTTTAGGGTTTAGGGGTTTAGGGTTTAGGGTTAAACACCGAATCCTGAAGCTCCGCGAGTCCCTGGCACCTCTGAGGAGCGGGGCACCTCGAGCTGCGAACAGCAGCAACCAGACGAATGGTCTGGGACCCAGGTTTTGTGTTCAGGGTTATACGCCCGCTTAAGTACCAAAGCCACAATACACCTTTGGGGAGGGCCGGGGCACCAAGGGGTGACTACATGGGGCTTTTTGCAACGAGCCGCCAGTGACCAAAGATTCTGGGATGCCACCAAACAAGCCGCTCGCACCGCCGGCCGCAACCCCGGCCCTGGCCACCGCCACCGCCGCACCGCGACCGCCCCACCGCGACCGCGACGAACAGAAACTCTATGCTTGGCTTGATCCCAAATACGTACCACAATCGAAGGCTATATTCTCAGGGATCCAAACCTACAAAACCCAAGGGCACAAAGGACAACTCCCTGTTCAAAAGCATCATCTCCACTTAGTATAGGCCCATTACGACCCACTTGAAAGCTGTTCTGCGTAGGTTCCACAACCCATTAGTAACGTCAGGGTCCCTAAACCCTAACCTCTAACCCTACTTGTGGGGTCAGGAACGTAGTAAGTAGGTCAATAACCCCCATAAACAATGTAATAATCCTAGGTATCCCCATTATTAACCTACTTACTAAGTCCCCTGACCCTCCGACTCTATAGTCCCCCTTAAGTAGATAGAATATGGGGTATGTGGGGACCTTATTATAATATACCCAAAACCAAATTCTATCTACTCTAGGTTCCCCAGTAACCCATTAATAATAAGGGTACCCTCTTGCCTGCTGTTCAGCTTTAATAAGGAGACCCCGAAATTAAAAGGGCATGAGGGTACTACTGGGGTACCTAGTACTCAAATTAATCTTCGGTCACTGGTGACGGAAAACGCCTCGTTGCAAAAAGCCTCATGTAGTCACCCCTTGGTGTTCCCCAAAGGTGTATTGTGGCTTGGGGGAGCTGAGCACTTGCAAAATCTTTGTGATGTTTTCTGGGTGAGTTAGAAGCGCACAGAAAACCCCTAACTTACAAAAGTCAAACTTAATCGTTCGTAACTTTGGTCACTTTCGGCATCTGACGTCATCTGCAAGTTCTCACCAGTGCCACAGGTTCGGGGCACGATCCTGCTAAGTGCGGTTGCTTTGGGATTTCGAAGCCATTGAATTGTTCCTGGAAAGGCCTACTGGAAGTTACCCGAAAACATCTTCTAATTCTAACTCCTGCCATACTAACAGGAGTTAGAAGTTTAGGTTAAAACTAGGTAAAATAATAGCCCAAGATCACTAGAAACAGCCCACAAGGCCATTATTGTACATAATTTTGGGGTAATCCCTAAACCCTAAACCCTAATCCCTAAACCCTAGTGTTTAATGTATTTCAAATCCGAAGAACCAGCTGAAAAGATCATCTCCAGAGGTTCCAGGGAACTTCCAGCCTATGTATTAGGAGGACCCCCACCCTGTAATCGTGGTATAATAGGAATATAAGAGGACCCTCATAGATTCCTTGTTATCCATAATAGTCACTGTTACTGGGTGGGGGGTCCACCTAACCTATGTATGGCATCCCTTAAGTCCAGATATGTGCTAGTCTAAACGGTTCAGGATTTAGGGTTTAGGGTTTAGGGTTTGGGGTTCAGGGTTTAGGGTTTAGGGTTAAAGGGTTTCGGGTATATGGATAATACCCGGATAATGGAGAATCAAATGGAAAAAAATGGAAATGAAATGGAAACTGCTCTATATATATATATACATAGGATTATGTGAGCTATGGTCTAAACTCCTTAAAGAGGGTTATCTAGGGGATTATGTAGGCGAGTAATATAGAGGTTATTCAAAGATTAGGGTTTCAGGTCTCAACTCCTTAACATGGGTTATCTAGGGTATTATAGGGGCTAGTAAGGGGGATACGAGGAGTTTCTACTTTAGCTCAGACAGAGCTGCCCAAGTCCCCCGCCATGAATGCTGTGTGTGTGTGTCTTTTCCCGTGAAGATCTTATATTTCCCTGCAGGGCCCTCAAGGATAGCCTTTGTACTTTGGTGAATCATGCAGGCATGGTAGGACCCAGCCCACATCCAGGCTTTTGCACAACCCTTCTGAAACCCCCTGTCATCCCCTCATGTACCTCCCGCAAATCTCCACGTAAGCCGCATATGATATTTACACGCTGGTGCAAATACAAAAAAGAGATACGCCAAACTCTCCTAGACTCTAAAAGCTAAACTTACTGCTTCTTAGTAGGGAATAAAGGATTATGATCCTCATTAGAATTCCTATGCTTGGTATATACCTTAATCCTTACTAAGAACCAGTAAGCAAACGCGAGGGCCAAGGATGAGACCCCAGACACCAGGTTGTCATACCAGGGTTTATAGTCCCCCTTTAGTAGATAGAATACAGGGTATATGGGGATCTTATTATCATATACCCAAAGCCATATTCTATCTACTCAAGGGGGACTATAGGGTTTGGACGGATGGACAGGGCAGGCTTCCTTCGCGTCACCACGTAGATAGGTTCTGCATGGGTCCTCTTAGACGGACAGTTGGGTATGTTTTTGAAAAGGGCTGGAGTTTAGCCCCCAAACTGAAGCTAAACCCTTTATTCCATCTACTAAAGGGGAACCCTAAACCCTAAACCCTCCAAATCCTATGACCTTAAACCCTTAGCCCGAAGGTGATTATTTCCAAAACTGTGTGAGCTATGGGCTAAAGTTAGGTTGGAGGGGACCTACAGGGGGAATATGTAGGGTTTTGGGGGGAGTTCCTATTAAGGGATATACTACCTATTTAATCCAGAGCTCATGTGGCGTTTCTGCGATTACCGAGAGCAGTACCTGTTTTTGGAAATCCCTATACCCGAACATCAGTGGCGTTGCCCAGGGCGGGAAACGACTGCTCTCGTCGAAGACTGAGTTCGAAACCCCACGGTCTAGCGTGTATGGCTGAGAGTTCAGGATATCCAGTAATTTGGACCTTTAAGGTTTAGAGGTTGGGGTGTAGAGTTTAGGTACATCGAACCTGCAAGTATACCGCACTCAGCAAGTACAGTACATTGATAACTTTCACGAGATGCTGATATTGTTGTGGCCTACAACGATTTACATATTGCATTTTCGATGTCTAAAAGAGCCTATACTATACTTATAAAGGAATTGACATACCGGTAATCATTCATTCCCCTACATTAGACTACTTGTGATATGATACTAGGGTTTAGGCTTTAGGGCTTGATCTACATAAGGCACCTTTTGGTGTTCCGTGCTTGCTTGAATAAGGCAGATTATATCATCAGTAGAACATGTCTGCATGAGCGGTATTCAGACCTGTGTTTCCTGTGCTGTTCCTCTCATGCATTGTTGCTTTGAGATCCCTGTCCTTTTTTAATACCCACATATTGCAGTCCTAAACGCCCAACTAGGACTACACAACAAGGAAGTCCAGCACCGAAAACCTTGTGTACCTACGAGGTTCTTACAACGGGCGTGGGAGGTTGGATTTTGTGAATGACGTCGCAGAAGTTTTGAGTGCTCCGCCCCAAGCGCCGGAACGTTTAAGCCTCTAAATCTCAAACCCAAAAGTACTAAAATCTCAAAAGCCGTAACCCCCAAACCCGAAAGAAGGTTGGTCAAAGGCCAAAGATGACATGGAACACCAGTAACGAAACGAGGTGCACGAAGGCTGTGACGCATGCCTCAGACCTGAGGCCCCGAAACCCCAATTCCTGTGAAATCAAAATCCCAGCGGCTCCATAATGCGCAGCTCCTGCAGAACAGCCCACTCTGGGGATGTGCATATGCAGCGCGAAGCACCAGGCGCGTTGTGCGAAGCAAGAAGCGCGGCGCAAAGCGCGACAAGCATCGTGCCAAGCACTGTCAACCTTCGATTCTTGCAGCACAGTCCGCACAGAATGCACATAGTCGGACAGAAAGCTGTTGGAGAAGTAGTCTTGCAGACAGCCTTTGCAACAGGACAGCGGGGCGAGAATCTCTGACAACTTGTTGCGCGGACTTGTAAAAGGCAGAAGGTTGGAGAGCAAACAGAATTCACGAAAGCAACGCTGTTCGGAGGAGGCTCCTGCAAAATCCCTATGCAAGCACGAGCTATTTGCAGACATGGCGATGGGCGAGCGTCATTCTTTACCCGAACCCTAAACCCTAAACAGTAGTTTCCATTTTTCTCTTCCGTCATCCCTATATAACTCAATATATACCCTATAATCCCTACATAATCCCTACAGCATGCGGACCGCGGGGCGAGGCGCCAAGCGCAAGAGGCACGCGAGTCACGCCAAGCACGCAAAGCATGCAAAGGCGCCCCCCAGAAAACCATACTCTGAACCATAAACCCTAAACCCTAAACCCTAAGCGTAAGCCCAGAGGTCACCCCGCGGTCCTGCTTGGTGGTTAACTTGCCGGGGAGGACGGGATGCAAGGTTTGGGTTTCAGGGCTCTTCTACAAGGTTCCTGAAAATAATTTTTACTTTCTGTTACCTAGAATCCTAATATTTAGCTGAAATTATAATTTCTACTGGGGTTCCAAATCCCTTGGTGTCTTGCATCCACGTTGATGTTTTTTGGGGGCATGAGTTTCCTTGTATGGCTACAAAATGGATCCTTTTTGTCCTCCCACTGGAATAAAGATCAACTCTCTGCCCAGGACAAAAGCCCTCAGCTGCATTAAAAGCGTGAATGAGAGGGATCTAAAGTACTTTTGCATACTTCTGTTCTTACATAGTTTCTGGGTTGGCGCAAGATTTGTGGGGGATTGGGCCACAGCTGTCGGATGATCTGGTCAAAGGCGTAAGGCCGGCCTCATCACAGGTATTTGAGCTGTTCGTCGTATGTACTATAGTCTAAACTCCTTAAAGGGGGTTTTATGAGGGATATAGGGGCTATATAGGGTTTAAGGTGTTTAGGGTGTAGGGTCTAGTCTAAACTCCTTAAAGGGGGTTATTAAGGGGGATACTAGGAGTTTAGACTATGGTTCATATAGGAGCTTCTGAAATTCAATTGTCTGGGTGTGACCGTGCTGGACCCTTAAAAATCCCTTCGTGGTCTACACTCCGGGTCACCAGTTCCATGGTTCCCCACTCGCTGCTGTGCCCCCCATATCTCCCCCCAGCCCTTGCCATCACAATGCTAAGGTGCTGGTTCCTTTGGCTAATGTTGTGAATCAAATTTGGCGATCCGTTCTATATTTCTTTCCATCAAAGTTGCCCTCTATTTTCGATTTTCCATACAATGTCGTTGGGCATCTTCTCTGAAAGTCCGTATATCATTCGGTATTTATTTCTCCAAAACCCAGCCCTCAAGCCCACATCTAGGGTGGAGGGGCCGAACCTCGTGGCAGCTTTTCAAAATAGAGCACTTTAGGCAACCCTGGGTGATGACAAGAGTACCCTTTTGCGAAGGAGCATGTAGGGAATCTTGGGTAAGCTCCCACGTATTTGTTCGCAGAAGCCCCAATTGACTGTCCAGGAGGTTCCACACGTCGACAGTTTTCGCAGCGGCATTGCCTCACACTGCCTGCCGTGCCCTTAGCGCAGCGAATAGGCAATTAAAGACCCGAAAACGAAGACCCCTATAGCCTTATACTACTCATAGAACTATACGAAAACACTGCAGAACGTTACCCCGAAGCTGTGGGATGTAGGAGTGTCGAGCTTGGTGTTGCGGATCCAGATTTTGCCATCGTTCGATCATTGATTGTCATGATTCCTCTCTTGCAGTGAAGGGCCACACTCTCCTTAGATAATATGTAAAGGGGCAGGGAAGTACTCCAGGGTGGAGTTGGTGGGAGCTGGGTGGGGCCGGCCGCGGCGCCTCCATAGTGTAGGTGATTGCTTTTTTTTTACATATTAATGTGATTTTAGGAATATGAGGGGATGATATTGGTAGTTAAGCCGCTTTTCAATTACGTTTAGAACTTCCAGCCGCGAACAAAAAATACCAAACCCTCCGACCGCGTCCCCGCTTTGAAAAATAGAGCCCAATGTGAGTAGCCCTTCTAAACGAAAATGTCATAATCCCCGCTGCAGAGCAAGACTATATCTTGGGCGGGGGTGATGGAAAACTACAACTGAAAATGTAGTCTTATTTGGTTCAGCCTCGAAACCAACACCACTCGTACAACAGACATTGCAAAGAACCATAGTCTGCAAGGGGCAATATGCTTACCTTTGGTTAGCTGGGAATGAAAACATGGATCATGATGGTAGTCCCTTAATATAACCCATTATAGTAGTTTCCATGTTCTTTTCCATTCGCTCATTCCCAGCGAGCCAATGGTAAGTATGTGCACACAGGAGCGGAAGCCTCAGGCTCCAAATCCAAGCCCCAAGCCAGGTTCATGAGAGGATTTTGGTAGCCCCAACTCCGATTCAAAAAAAAAACCTTGCGAAGCCACATGAGCCATAGTCTACACTCCCGGCATCCCACTGAATAAGCCTCATAATACTCTTCTCTGTAATCCCCCTAGCTCCCCCTTTAAGGAATTTTTAGAAGGGGTCCTATGATAATCATTGGATCTTGATTCTGGTTGTTGGGCTAGCCAAGATCCTCACTTTACCAACTCTTAAACCCTCATTGCAAAACTTGAAACCCTAAACTAACCCTGAACCCTAAATAGTAGTTTCCAGCTCATTTTCCGCTATCCCAATATAACCCCTATGTATACCCTATAATACAGTAGTTTCCGTGTTCTTCTCCAGTCTCCCAATATAACCCCTACAGAACTCCAGTATGGGTTTTGCTGCGAAAAGGTGCTGCTCTGCGTTTGTTTCCTTCGTCCGCGCGTCCGACGCTAAGCCTTCGCGGTTTGGGGCTTAGGGTTTAGGGTTCAAGGTTCAATTTTCATAGTCCCCTGTACCCCACAGATTCGGGATCCTGCACCCTAAAACCGAAAGTCTAAACCTAAAAACCCTAAACCCTAAGCCGCTCTATCAGGAGCCCAGGTATGATTTGAGGCCCCTTCAAAGGAGCCCCCAACCCCCAATAGAGTAGCATTTTATTTGGGCATACTACGGACCACTACGGACCCTCACATCTCAGACCCCTTAAAGTCTAGACTGCTAAATCCGAAGACATCAAAAAAGTAATTTCTCCATCCAAGTCCGCCAAACGACAATTCACTTGTATGCTCAAACCATCGCTTCTATCCAAACTGCTTTCGACAAGCATCTTAGCGCAAATGATCCTGCTGATTTGCCAGCAGTGTGTTGGGATGAACGATCCCCATCTGCAGGTTTTGTTCCACTATACTTAACTTCGCACCGTGTCCCACCAAAATGTGCCGAAAATGTCCTCATGCGCTCCTGCTTGAGAAAGAAATTCTCCCTGATGAAGCTGCACACTTCAACCTGGTTATTCAGCAATGGCAGTCGAAGGCTGCTCAACCCTTAATTCAATGACTGACTCATGTCCGAGAATAAAAGTAATAGGGTGCCCAGTATAGAGTAAGATGACATCCTCCTTTTGGGTAGAGTATGTTATATACAGAATATGCTCTTACTTGGTTCAGCCACCGAGAACCGCTACTCGATCGGCCCCAAACCTTATGATAGCGATGTGGAGTATCAGAGTCCATGGGCTTCAAACCTGGCTGGGCAAAGGCTTGGGGATGTAGTGTACATGAAGTTCAAGGGTTTAGGGTTTAAACCCTGAACACTAATTCTTCGTTCCTAAAAGACGAAGGATCCCTTGGTTGTGAAATACCTGCCCCCGACTTCTTTGGAGACTGGCCTGCTTACCTCCCTTCCATGTAGAAAGGCATACTCCTGTTGTGAGAAACTTTAATGTATTGGGAATATCTCATATTTGGAGGGCGCGCTTTTCAACATGAGGGGAGAAGGTTCGTATCAGAAGCCGAGTAAACCAAATCCGAGTTGCGAATATTTGCCAACTAGACTCTGTGAGAAGGGACCCCCAAAAACCTTTCATAATCCATATGTATCGTTTGGGTCCTCAAGGGCCCATGAATGAAAAACCCTGAGAGGACACCCGGTTAAAGCTCAAAATTCCTGGTCCTGGGTTTAAGTTTTGGTGGGGTTGAGGGGGTTGAAATGGGAAAGGGCTGAGAGGGTTTACCGAATTTAGGGGTGATGTGGTTTAGAAAGTTTCGGGTTTTGAGGGTTCAGCATTTGGGGCTTAGGATTTTTGGGACACTGGATATGTAATGGACCCTCGTTTTGAGAACTGCCTAGCTTTGATAGCTCCTAGCTATTGCTCATGTCAGTTTACAGGTCACCCAGACTCTCAGGTAACTGGAGTAAACGCAGGTTAATCCCAAAAAAATCCAAAATCTCGGTGTCTTCCCTGGGCCCAAAACCTAAACCGTAGAACCCTAAATCCTACACCCAAAACCCTGTTGCTTTGCTTCGGGGCATCTTCTTGGAGTTGTTTCGTGTAGGGTGCAGAAGCATACCTAAGTTCAGGGTTTAGGGTTTCCCAAAATTAGCCGTACCATTTTGGGGGTCCCAATAATAAGGACTATAGTATTTCGGGGTCTCTATCGGGGTCCCCCCCTATTTGGGGAGACTACCATATAGCTAAAGACGTTATTTGTGGTGTTCACCAAGTGATAACCAAACAGAGGGAAGCGTTGGGCTGCCGATTAGGTTGTACGTTCATGGTTCCCCTACCCTACAGCCTTAAACCCAAACCCTTAGACCTCAACCAAGCCCTAAACCCTAAGCCCTAAACCACAAACCCGAAGCCCTGAACCCTAAACTCGAAACCCAAACCCTAAACTCAAAAGCAAAGCCCGACACTCAGTACCCTAAACCCAGATGGATGGCGGTGGCTTCGTCTCATTCCGCCGCTTCGTGCACGCCTGGAGCGTGCATGCAGAGGCGGCTCGGAAGGTTTCGGGTTTGCTTTTGAGGCTTTAGGGTGTTGATTGTCATTGGGGTTAAATTACGTAGGGTTATATTAGGATAATAGAGGGTAGTATAGGGATAATGGAAAAGAAAATGGAAATTATTATTTGGGGTGTTAGGGTCTTAGGGCCTCAGGGTTTAGGGTTTAGCTAAGCCCTTCAGGGTGTGTACCTATCTGTATAATCCTACTGTAATTAAGGGGTACATATATACACATACATATGTATATATCATCCTACTGTAGTAAAAAGGTCAACCTTTTTTGAGCCAGCAAACTCAGCCCTTAGGATTAGACACGGTCTTGTTTTCGGTGCGTGTGTGCCTTAGAGGCCCGTATAGGACTCGTATACACGAAGAGAGAACCCCATTTTTCTTTGCCTAGTGATCCCAGATCACGTTCTGCGGGTGATCCACCAAGCAGTCGGGCATTGAAGATGGTTTAGGGTTTTGGGTTGTTGGTGACTCCCCCGTACAAAACGTGCAAGATGAACCCTGCATTTGGAGGAGCTTTCTGGAAATACCCCAGCGCAGGTTCCATCTTGCCCCCAAACATGTTGCGTGCCTGATGACGAGCTTGAGCTATCGTCTTCCCACCAGACCTTCGGGCAACTATCCGTTTTCGATTATACCTGGACCCCAAAGGTATGTAAGATAATGGCCTTTATGGCTATTATTATGGGTTTAGGGCCATTATTTTACATACCTTTGGGGTTTAGGTAACTGTTATCAGAAGCAAGAGCGAGCAGGATCGCTTGGCTGGGAGGATTCCCGGAGCTTTGCACAAGCTAAGGTGCTCTCAGCTGGAGAAGGCCAGAACCCTTGACCTGAAACCCGACAAGGACTGGGTTGCTGTTAAGGAACTTAATTTAAGTTACTATATTTGGGGTACCCTGTTAATTACTATATATACCCATTATGGTAACTTAATTTAAGTTCCTTGACAGCAACCCAGCAAGGATACTCTGATTTGGCCGCGACTTTAGATTCTGACCTCCAAACCCTGCACCGCAGGACTTAAACCCCCAAACCCTAAGATTATCCTCTTGATGCCGGAACATCCCAGAGGCCGATGAAAGCCGAAGTACCGCCGCCACTCCACCTCCTTCGGCGTGGACTAAGGCTTTAGCCACACTGTTTTGGGTTAAGAGTTTAGGGCTTGGAGTGTAGATTTTTCAAGTCAGGGGTTCCAGTTTGGGGATGAGGGTCTCTTCAGGCTCTGAGGTTAGGGTTTCAGGGTTTAGGGATTTGGGCTACTGTGCTTTGAAGGGTTTAGGTTTAAAGTTTAAACCCAGACCCTAAACCCTAAGCCCTAAACCATATACCCTAAACCGCAGGGTTTGGGGCTCGAGGATGCAGATGCTCCTTGATCATGGATTTAAGCCCCAAAATTGGAACTGCATGTGCATCCTACTTCCAAAGTATATATGTATGGATACATGTGCGTAGGTGTGTATGTACGTATACCCAGAAAAAGGAATGGAAGCTGGGATATTTATGTAAAAAGGATCCTTTTTTCTCCCTAGGGTAATGTGGGTTTAGAGTTAGGGTCTCTTTTTGGGTTACCATAATAAGGATCACAGTATATTGGGGTCTACATGGAGGGGCCCGAAGTTTGGTTTAGGGTTTAGGGTTTAGGGAAACTGGCACTTATATGCGTATATGGACCTTCTGGGAATGCACTGGGCTCAAGGGTTAGCGTTCATGCTTGTGAAGGGATGTGCCGAAATCTTCATTTCCTAAACCCTAAACCCTGTACTGACAACTTCTCAACAGCTTCCAAATCTGCATCTTCATCCTGCACCGTAAAGAACGGGACTTCAACAGGAACCCTACAGGGTTTAGGGTTTAGGGTTTAGGGGATTTTAATGGGAACCCCAAAACAGAGAACCCCAAGAATATAGTAGGAGTACAGTAGGAATATAAGGGCCCTGGTCGATATGTTCCTGTGATGTTCCGGCTGCATTCTTAGGCTTCCTTGTTTAGGGGGTTCCCAGTCTATTCCCTTTAATAGATTTGAGGGTGTCAAGCAAGAGGGGCCCTAGGGTCGAATGTGGTGTAGGGAGATTTAGTAAGTATGCTAAAAACCCTATAGTAAGCCTAGGTATCCCCATCATTAACCTATTTACTAAGTCCGCCTGACTCTCCAAGTAGGGTCGGAGGAGGACTCATGGGTTTCCTGACTGCCCCTCTCTATACTACTGCTAGGTTCGCCCTTAAGTAACCTTAGTTAGACAAAATTGTCCTTAAGTAACCTGAATTAAGGTGGGAACTTAGGAGGGCTAGTAGAGGGGGGGGGTATTCGGGGAACCCACGAGGGACGGAATGAGGGTACTACTTTAGGGGAGACAGCGTTTATTGATGAGAATCTACTCCCAGACCTCATCCTTAACCGCCAGTAAATAGAGATTAGGGTTGGAGCATGAGATTTACGACTTCAGGGGCTATGACAGTTTGCGGGGTTGTGGATGCGAGGTCGAAGCTTTCGATGTGAGGGCTTCGGTTGCTCAGGGAACGGAGGGCGGTAAACCCTCAATCCTCAACCCTAAACCTTAAAACCAAACACAAAAATCAACACACCTTTACGGAGCCCACCCAGCAACGTCCTACGCTACAAGAGCGACACTGCGAAACTGGTGGCTAAGTTGGGGTTTAGGGTTTAGGGTACTTGGAGGTTCAAGCGTAGTTGCAACTGGTGGTAGGCTAGATTTGGGACTGCCCATGAACCTTCTAGTATTGGGGCAATGTAAAAGCCTACGTCAGTACCAATATCCTAGTCTTAGATTCCTTGTGTACTTCCGGTATTAGTAATCAATTACGCTCCCCTGCAGTACATGATCTTCTTATCTAAACCCTATAAAAACCTGTTTCCATTTCAGTTTCCATGTTCTTTCCCGTTTGATTCTCCCTTATTGGGTTACTATCCCATTGTATCCTATATGAGTATTGGTCTAAATTCCCTATAATACGGGGTCCTATATTTGGGTTCCCATTATAATGTGGGGCCCTATATAAATTTCCCCCATTTTGGGAACAGTAATTTAGGGAAACTACCATATACCTCTTTAAAGGGACCTAAGTTGTCCAGTTCATTTTCCATGGGCTTGGGCGCCAATTCAGGGTTCAGGGTGATTGAAGATAGGTTTCTGGTTGTGTAAGATGACAAGCAGAGCATTCTGATGTTTAAGGGTTTTGGGTGTGTTCGACATGGCCATTTCTCAAAGCCTGCATAGTACTTAAAGAGGACCCCATCATCTCTCTATAATCCTCATGTATCCCGGGGTGCCTAGGTTACCCCGTTTTTGATAAGTTGTTACTTAAGACGCGGCCGCAGCTGTTTCTTTCTCCGTTCCGCCGAATCCAGCTAAAGACTGTGACGGCAAGCCATGTCTACGAGTCTTGTCTGCCAACTAATCGCTTCCCCGAATATTGTGAGGTCCTCAAGAACAGAGCAAGGTACTGCGGGTATACGAGGGTTTTTTAGGATTTAGGTTACGAGGAAGAGATCATAGGGCTTCAGAAGCTGTCTGGGCGAAGATTTTTCAGAAGCTATGATGTTTAGCGCTTCTCCACGCCCTAATACCGCATATGTATATAGATGTATAAAGATATCTACGCGCACAACAGTCTAAAGGAGGGAGCATTTCATTTTAGGGGGTGCAAAGTTGGGCGTGTCTTATCTCTGATGGAAGGGATTATCAGGAATCAGGGTTTCAAGACTTTTGAAGCGGAGTCTACTGCAACCGTAAACCCTTACATAACCGTAAACAGGGGAGGTGCGGGTTTCGCGGGTAAAGCTTCAGGCAGTGACGCCTTAGAAGCGGACTCCAAAAAGTAGAGCTTCAAAGGAATGATAAGCACCCCCCCCTGGCCCCATACTGATGAATATCCCCTTTAATACATAAAGGTACCATGTTGGGGGGTACATACTACAATTCTGATTTCTATGATTATTACCATTATTAGGGAGTTGGGCTTTTTTATTCTATAGCAATGATCCGTGACTCTGAACCTTTGTCCTGGCAATTGGCCCACCCTCCTCTAAGGAAATCCAGATGGGGGGGGGGCACCACAATTGATTTGATTTGGCTCCCTTAAAAACCTAACAATTGGTTTGAGCTGGTGACGAGGGGGGGGTGGGGGG
>CAJNIZ010025113.1:160455-201555 GCA_905231905.1 Symbiodinium pilosum
AACCCTGAACCCTAAGCCCATAAGCGCTCACAATATCCGTTTCTTCCTATGGAGCCCCCCAGGGCCCAGTGTCATTTGGGGATAGATGCTGCAAACGTCCCACTCAGCTGCGGATTCGAACGAAAAATTGGAGTAGAGGTGTGCTTGGGATATGTGACTGTCAGCTATTCCGCACACGAAGGGCACCATTCCGTGCGGAGGGTACTGATCTGGCTATCCCTGAAGTGGAAATCGGATCGGGCCTTGATAAACTGTTTATATATTGGGCTTGTATTGGTATAATGGAAAAATGGAAACTACTATATCATAATAGGGGATGTATTGAGCTCTTACCCCTTACAGCCGCCGTCAGCTGGAAGACAAACCGGGGTCTTAGTCCTCCATTGTGGACGGTCGGCCTTATGATTCCTGCAATGCGTTCTCTACTGCCTGGTTCCTACTTGAACCTTAAGCCCTAGACTAGCAGTCCCTAGTAGTTCTACACATTCTTGCCAAGTTTACTAGCGCAATGCCCTAAACCACACCCAGGACGTTGGCAAGTTGTGATCAACGTTCACACTCCCACATGAAATTTCTTAATGCAGACCCGTGATTTATAAACCCCCTCCCTTTAAGGGCCTTAATATTAGGATCCCTATATGATCCCCATTAAGACGGGGGTTTATTAATCATGGGTCTACATTAGCAACTGTCTTCAGACAGGGCTGCCAGGTGCCGTCGTATTTTCTTGGTTCCTTGCCAAAGGCGTTGCTGCCTTTTGAGCTATGGCCCGGACTTGCCCAAGCCAGCCTAGGCTTTGAACTCTGAATATACCCAGAGCGCGCTTGTCTCAGTCAAGCTCAATAAGCCTCTTAGCCCTACGTTACGCCTACGGCAACTTCTCTAAAGCCGTTGGAGACAGAGTAACACCAAAACCAGCAACAATGCAAAAAGTTGCAGTAACAGTAATAGCGATAACAACGTCAACAAACATGGCCTTGCCCTCGATTTGATGAGAGACTAACCACGAATTTGCATGCAAAGGTCGCGGAGCTTCTGAGCCCTGCCCTCAGCACGGGCTCTGTCAAGAAAAATTCGGCAGTTCAACGAAGTTTTTCTATAGAATCCTTTCACGGGCTCTCTTTATCCATGTGCAATCCCAGATATCTCCAAAATACACGGGCCGTCTGCTGGCCCTCTGCTTAAGAAAGCCAAACTTCAACCCAGTTGTCTGAAGGCCTCGGATCTCGATGCTGTAGCAAGATCCTCCTGAATCCCCCTGCACAGCGCTCCCTAACTCTACCGTGTTCTCCATACCCCACCTTAAACTAAGCCCCCATCCCAGCACTCTGGCCCTCCATCAGAAGAACAAAATGGCAGGGTGGGATCTGACTTGCTTAGTTTACACTTAACATATTATAATATATGAATATATTTTTTTTAATGTATTTACCTATTTATTTATTTTATTTTATATATATAAGATTTTTAAGGTTTTCAGCTTGCGAAGGGCTATGCATGTTCAAAAATATGAGTTCTTGGGAGTGCCCATATGTGAGGAGCTTGCCTTTGCCAGGTACACACATTGGTGAAATCTTGCTTTTTCCAAGCATCCATATCAGTTGCAGAGGGTTCAGATGCTTCTGAAGCGGTTGGGATTCAGGGTTTCTGAAGGTATCATTTCGAGCCCGTATAGCGGTCTATCGGGTTCAAGCGAAGTTTGTAGGAATGCTTGGTTGCGGCTACACCTTCCAGGCGGGCCTAAGGTTGGCAAGCCTGCAAGCCTGAACACGGAGGATTTATGGGGATAATGGAGAAGAAAATGGAAACTACTATATAGTATAATAGGTATTTAATAGGGATTATAGTAGGGATCCTAATGTTGAGGCCCTTTGCATGGGGATAATGGAATAGAAGATGGAAACTACTATTTGGAGTTTAGGTCCAAACCCTCTTAGGTCCAAAGCCCTCCAGCTCAAAGCCCTGAGCCGGACCCTGAACCTCCCAGAGCTATTCAGGACCTTGCTGCTATGGAACTTAGATTACGTTACCATACTGTGGGTATATATCGAATAGTATCACTTCCTTGATAGAAGCGCCTGAACAGCAACCCAGGAAGAGGTTGGGGTTTCGGGTGTAGGGCCCAGGAATTGTCTGAAGATGCCGTCTCCAGCTACAAAGAACCCACAAGCCCACAAGCATGGAAAAACCTGCTCTTTCGTAAAACATGTTGGCCCAGGTGTCAGTGTGGAACAGGATTACGTTGCCATAATCCCATCTGGTTGTTGTTAGTGGGTGGTGGCCATTAATCCCATGGTCAGTTTCCAAAATTGATGCCGTTGTATAATCTACATCCAAAAGGGGCGCATAATTTTGAGAGCAATCCACATACCTCAACAGCTTCTAAAGCGGCTTAAGCATTATGCTTTACCAAGCTCCTAGAAAACATGGGTTGCTGTTAAGGAACTTAAGTTAAGTTACCATAGTGGGCATCTACAGTATGTAACATGGTTTCCCCCATATAGTAACTTGAGTTAAGTTCCTGAACAGCAACCCAGAAAATCCCACTGCAAAGTGCGTCCGCAAGAGCGAACAAGCTGCCACCGGCAACAAGTGGAGTAGAGGAATGGCAGTTACCACAAGTAGGGGAGCCATGCGGTGTAGGGATTAGACTGTAGGGTTGGGAACCCAATGTAAATTAAATGTGGAATAACCCGTATTTTGGTTACCCCGAAAAAGGTACCCTTAATTTTTGGGAAACCCGAATGGATCCAGGAGGCGCGTTCAGCATGCTGGCTGATACTGGGGTTGAAACCGTCCGCAGCCAAACTGTGAAATGGCTGCCTGAACCGTTCCTGTTTCAACCCCAGTAATTTACAGTAATCCCAAAAGTTCACTTTGCCCGAGCCCCCAGGGTCAGTCCCAAACGACGCCTTCAAAGGTGGCTTTGCAAGACCAGAAACTCAAAGCCACTCTCCTAGCCTTACATGATTTATACCGCAGCCAAAAAGAGATATTGCAAAAAAAAGACAATGTGTTCAATACCTTCTATGGTGATAGTATAGGGCACCTCAATTGGATCTCAAGATGATATTGGCACTTACTGAGGCTACATTCCATAGCCCTGACGCCCATGTAGCCCAGTTTCCATGTTTTTTCTCCATTATTGGTGTTTATTCACGCCCCCAAACCTTCATCCTAAATACATCCCTACATACCCCTACAAAAGCCCATATACCCCCCCTGAACCCTAAACCCTAAACCCCCCTTAACTCCTAGGCTTGTACTTGTCAGGTCCGGAAGGCATTGGAGTCATCTCTGACATCGACGATACCGTGAAGGTGTCAACCTCAAGTACCTCAGTAATCCCTTCGTCTAGGGTTTGGGGTTTAGGGATTGGGGTTTAGGGATTTAGGGTTTGGGGATCAGAGTTTAGGGACTTAGGATTTAGGGTTTGGGGTTTAGAGTTAGGGTTTGGGGTTTATGTATTGAGGATTTGGGTTTAGGTATTGAGGATTTGGGTTTAGGTATTGAGGATTTGCGTTTAGGTACTGAGGATTTGCGTTTAGGTTTTCTGTGAGTTAAGTAAGGTGCAAGCAGTGATGATTAGATTTGAACGATCTCTCAAGCGTATGGTTGCATGCGAAGTGCTGCCACAACCCAAATATAGCTAATCCTTACAGATTCACCCACCCTACGCCAAGCTACCGCAACCTATTCAGGGTTTAGGACCTAAACTCAAATAGGTCCATCCTCTGAGACCCTGGCCAACCCTTCAGGCTCTGTCTGGGAGGCCTTGGAAAGTAGGCCGAGCCTGGAAGGAAGATGGGCCCTGCTTGGAGGGTCAGGGGGACTTCGCAAGTGGGTTAATAGTGGGGATAACTAGGGTTACTATATGGGTTATAGGGGTTATTAACCTACTTACTAAGTCTCCCTGACCCTCCAATGGGTAATCTGCATATTGTTTTGTGGGAGACCCAGACAGAAGCTCCCCATGCAATCCTGCAGGGATATCTACAATTTCTCCACCGTCCCTACATGTCCCTGGCCCCTAGCCTACCATTGAATTAGGAGCCTCCTAAAGTATGAACCCAAACTCCTGGGCCCTGATCTGTGAGTCCGAAACCCTGCACCTTGAACCATGGACATGAGTGGGGATTTCCCAAAATTGGGGTACCATTTTGGGGGTCCCCATAATAAGGACTATTGTATATTGGGGTCCCCTATTTTTGGGAAACTACATGGACATAAGATTATGGATAGCATTTTGGGGGCCCCCATATAAAAAGGACTATAGTATATTGGGGTCCCCCGATTTTCCAAGTGCCGCTTCCAGGGAAAGCTTGTGTCTGCCAAAGGTGACTGAGGTCTTTTATGGCATCAAGGCCTGACACCCACTTTAAAGGGACTTTAATGGGAACCCCACACAGGGAACCCAAAGAATATAGTAGCAATATAACAGGAATATACATACCAGAGTCCTTATATTCTATTATATTCCTACTACATTCTTGGGGTTCCCTGTTTGAGATTCCCATTAAGGTCCCTTTACACTTGCGGGTGAGGAGTAGGGATGAGACCATGGTATATAGGCCTTACTTGGAGGGTCAAGGAGACTTAGTAAGTAGGCTAATACCCCCTATAACCCATATAGTAACCCTAGCTATCCCCATTATTAACCCATTTACTAAGTCCCCCTGACCCTCCAAGTAGGCTTTGAAGTTTCGGGTATACGGCTCTTTAATGGTTTGGTATCAAAGTTTAGGGTTCAGTTCTGCAACCAGTTTACATAAGCAATTGCACTAATGGGCAGGGGGATGTGTATGTGGGCAAAGCCATTAGCCAGACTACTGGGTAGCTCCAACCTCTACCAGCCCCACTATGGCTCCAGTGATCCGCTAGAAGAATATCCTTACCAAGTCGCCTGACCCTCCAAACACACAGACTATAATTTGAAATTTCTGAAACCGGCTAGAGTTTAGGTGCCTGACCTTGAGTTGAGTAGGTTTTCATCTGGATATCAAGGCTCCCAGAATAGAGTAAAAACTATATGGGGGCTTCCCAAAATTAGGGTACCCTTTGTGGGGGTCCCCATAATAAGGACTATAGTATATTGGGGTCTACATTGGGGTCCCCCTTATTTTGGGAAATTACCATATCTTCCTATTGTAATATTTGAGTTACAATATTCGAGAAGAAGGATATTATCTTGCATGGTTCGACCACAGAACAAACATCCCTCATCTGGAGTTGTACCCTAAGCCCTAGTTAGCCTGGTCATGGGAGGCCCAGGAGGCTTCCAGGTCTGTGCGCGGGTTTCTCTATATCCGGGTGCCCGGGGCAAGCTGATCTTTTCTTATACTTGGGATGGGGCCCTGTTAAGGTTCTCGCCGAGGATGAATGAAAATCAGGAACAAAGTATGTGTGTGCTTAGAACATGGGAGTTGAGGATTTTGTTTGCAGAGGCATTTGGGGGCACCAGCAGGGCTTTCTTTTTGTATGATGGTGGTCAACCCTGCTTGGAAGGTCAGAGAGACTGCTCATGGGATAGCTTGTGTTATGACAGGGCCTATAGGGGTTATGAGCATTTCCTGTAAGACTTTCAAAAGTCCCACTGACTCTTCGAGTACACCACCAAACTCCTGAACTTTGTAGTCTTAAGCACAAAGTTCTTTAAAACCCTTGGCCCAACAATCTGAACGCTGCAGCCTTCCCTTAAGAAGGAAACATAGCGGAGAGGGCACCCCTAAATGCCAAATCTGACCATCTTAAACCCTGAGCACCGGAAGCCTGCATGGTAGGCCGTCCTCCAGAACACCTTCCTCAAGTCTTTTGATGCCGTGCCCCACGCTTGGCGATTGATCTAAGTGGGGTTTTGCCTTGGGAGCCTAATGATATGCACGGACTAGAAGGGGATTACATGGCTTCTCCACTTCTGCATGGAGTAATATTAGGGTTCTATTGGGGTTATATGGGGTTAATGGAAAAGAAAATGGAAACTACTATAATGGGCTATATAGGGTTTAGGGTTTACCGGTTATGCAGGATAATGTTGAGAGCTTCCAAAGAGGGCGTCTCCTCATGGGACAGGCTCTTGTCGTGACCCTTTTGCAGAGATTCCCAGGTAGACTTATGGCGAATTCTAGCCTCGAACTACTGTCTCGGGTTCTATTATTACTATCCTTAGTTGTATTACTATTATGCTCAGTACTATTGTTACTATTACTACTTTGATTATTACTACTATTATTTTAACTATTGATATGATTGCTATTGTTGGGTTTAAAAGTAGGGTGGGGTGAGATCGGGTTCCGAGATTTCAGGTTTGCGGTCGCTGGGTGCAGCTTGAGCCCCTAGAAGGCTCTTGGTTAGAGCAAAGGGACACTGCAAGGACAGTTGCAATCCTCCTGTGGACAGCAGCCTTACCACCTCTTTAAGGCCGACATCCTCATCACTCCACATTAAACCTCAGCAGTCCGCAAAGAAAAAGATATGGGCCTGTTGAAGAAGTTATGTGAGATATATGGGGCTTAGTGCTTCCAAAAGTTTACGAGCGTATTTTTGGGGAGTGCGCGGTTAGAAATTATTTTACATTGAGATTATTTTGAGGGTCACGTTGTTGAAGACCCCCCCTATGAATATCCCACATGCCGTGCCCGGTCATACCTATCATTCACACCCCTTTACCTTCGCTAATTTAATGACAAATATTCCCCCCAACCTCTAACGGTACTGATTGGGGGGTGGGTGTGGACGTTTATCATGAGTGCAAGGGAATCACTGTGAAGACGTGACATGCTCCAGCAAGGATGCTTCAGCATCAACATTGTTCCTCCCAACACCAGACGTCCCGACAATGTCTGCATGCATCCTGTCAATGGTATGGTTACCAAGTGAGTACTCAAGATACTCAAGATTCATACGGCATGGCCTTTCGTAAGCTGATCCTGGCTGATTTCTGAGTATGCTTCTTTAGTGCCGGGCGTGCTTACATTATGAAGAGGGATTCCACCTTTGTGGGCATCCGCACTGGTTGAGAGTACCCCTACCTAATCCCGAATGAGAGCGCCTCGCATCCCTCCATTGACAGGGTTCCGAAAGCTTGCAGCCATAAACCTGACTCCCCACAGCACAAACCTCAAACGTATGGCCCTTACAAACCCTGGACGCCCTTCATGTATTCAAAGCCCAAGCCTCAAAAGCCCAGGCCCCGCGCTCATTTCTCCCGGCACGCACACACACTTATAATTTATAATCCTCAACCGTAAACTACCAACACCCCAAGCCTCCGTGAACCCTGAGCCCTTGAAACCTGAGATCTTCAACACTCCAAGCTGCAAACCTTTAGGTTCAGCCATCTAGGGCTAGGATGTGGGACTTACGCTTTAGGGTTCAGGGTCTGAACTCGAAATCCCTGGAAGCTTAACCTCGATGCAACATCCCCTCTAAGCCCCTCACAAAGCTCAGCAGATGAGCTGCAAGGTTAGTTTGTCAGAAGGGAATCATGCTTCAATGGACAGATAGACCTTATAAAACTATACCCTTTCTAGTCCCTCTATAGACCCTAAACCCTCAACCTTCATACCCAGAACCCTAAACATCGACCCTGAAAGCCTGCATCCTACGCCCTCGAACCCGAACCCAACACCCCTGAAACCCCTAAAACCTTAAGCCCTTAAACCCCCAAACTCCTAAACCCGAAAACCATAGAACCCTCAAGCCCCTAAAACCATTAAACCCAAGCCCTTAAACCCCCAAACTCCTAAACCCCTAAACTCCTAAACCCTGAAATCCTTACACCCCTAAACCATTTATAAAAAAAATAAAATAAAATAAAACAATAATAATAATAAAGCTGCAGCTTCCCATGGTGGACAGAGGCCCGGCATGGCAGCCCTTTATCAAGGCCTTCAACACCACAATTTGGGGCTTAGGGGTTGTTAATGGGTTCCCATTAATATGGGGTAATATTAGGGTTGTATTGGGGCTATATTGGGATAATGGAAAATAAATTGGAAACTACTATTTAGGGTTTAGGGTTCAGGGGTTGGGGGATTTAGGGGATTTAGGTGTGAGGTTTGGGGTTTGGGCTTCAGGGTCTGGGGGATTTAAGGTTTAGGGGTTGGTGGGTTTGGGGGATTTAGGGGTTAGGGTTTGGGGTTTGGGCTTCAGGGTCTGGGGGATTTAAGGTTTAGGGGTTGGTGGGTTTGGGGGATTTAGGGGTTAGGGTTTTGGGTTTGGGCTTCAGGGTCTGGGGGATTTAAGGTTTAGGGGTTGGTGGGTTTGGGGGATTTAGGGCTTGGGGTTTAGGGTTTGGGCTTCAGGGTTTTGGGTTTATGGTCTGGGGTTCAGGGATTGAGGTTTAGGCTTGAGACTTTCCGGAAGTTGCAAGGTCCCCTGTTGCTTACGGGTCTCCGATAATAAGGATCAGGGTATATGGGCGTCTATGGTGGTGTCTGCCTATGTATGGTGACTGCCAAATGATAGGCAACGTTACGGTCCTAGGTTCCTTGAATGCAATCGCGTAGTGTACATCAACAAGACCTCAAAATTACATTGGTGATTATTCCGGCTTTCTATACTAGTTGGGGAGTGTGAGGTTTAGGGTAGGACTACGAGTTTATGAAAGCGTTCAGGACTTAGTGTTTAAAGGTTCAGGGTTTAGGGTGCCAGGTTTAGGGTTTGGGGATTGTAGGTCTGAGGCTGTAGAGCTCAAAACAAAAAGGTGCTTCTTCACCGGCATGCGTTTTCCAGCTTATTCTGGCAATCTTGCGGATTCCTAGTTTATGGATGTTGGGTTCGGGATTCAGACTTTTGAGTTTAGGCTTTGACTTGCTGCTTGCGGTTCGCGTGTGGGGGCATTTATGCGATTGGCTTATCATGGGTTAACCTACTACTACAGCTTTAGCTGATCTATCCAGGTTGTAAGTGGAGGTGGTAGAGAAGCCCATATTTATGAGTATTTTGCCAAGCCGAAGTCCATCTTTAACGCCGCCAACCCTGACTGTGCCCCACCGACCCTCCTAGCAGCAAGCCCGAATTATTACCAAGATGATGACACTAGATGTCTCGTACAACTCAAGTATAGGGTACCTAAAATAGCTGTCAACATGCCATTCAGCCCCTAGAGTACATGCCGTATCTTTTTGCCTACCCGAACCCTTGTAAACGCTACACCCTCACCTGCTGGTCAACCTCTATCTGTGATTTCCTAGCGAAACCTGCGGATTCCTATGTGCATCTTCGCATGGGATTATTCTAGGGCTTCAAGGCTCAAAATTATACTTGCTAAGACTTGCTAAGCCCCCCCGACCCTGGGTTCAGAGTTTGGTGGCAGGACTTCGCATTTCCTACATCCCTCCCGTCCCTAGCGTACCCTGTTTTGATTAAGTTCCAAGGGGCGTTATGCCATGGCCTTTAGACATTGAGCTGTAAGGCCTAGACCACATGCCTACACCTGAAGCCCTGAGATTGGAAACACCATTCGCAGAATAAACGATGGGCTCAACAGTTCGAAGTATTTCTTTTTTCCCCAAAGTTGGGCCCTGCGCATACCTGAAATTCATGTGGTTTTTAAGGCAAAGACCTCAGGGGGGATAACCATACTTTGGGAAACCAATTTGTTGCCCTCACGACTCTAATCCCTGAATCCGAGTTACCTCCCCAAGGTAACATGAAAGCACAAAAGTGACCCTGAACAGTTTACTATCCTTGGAACTGAGAGCATATCAGCTTTCATATTTGTTTTGGAGTTCCGGAAGCGGTGCTTCTTTGCAGGCTGGGCGAAGCGTCGAGCAAGTTTTCACTACGTCTCCAAAAGCCTGTGGCTCAAGCCTCTTGCAAGTTTCTTGGAAATGCGGATGACTGTCAAATAGCGTGCATGACCCTTAGTGTACTAGAATACCAGAAATTCCAGGGGACAAGGTACTCAGGGTCCGACAGATGCTTCGGATCAAGTGTATGAATTCCTTTTCGCTCAACTCCCTATAGTCACGGTCTATGTACGTTGACGACAAAACAGCACTCCCATTTTGACATATGGCAACTTGTTTTCAGGTTTCTCCACGGCTCATGAGACTTTCCGTGAAGGCCTGTTCCCCCTACCAAGAGTAGGAAGAATCGTCCGTCCTCGGGGGCAGGTTTGGCATCGATGTTTCGGGTTCAGTTTGTTAAGCCGGAGAGAAACAGCGGCATCCTACACCAAGCTCTCCCAACTGGAACCCCACAATCCTGAGACGCTCAGATGATCCCAATCTCATTTTGAGATACGCTCTTCCGTAAATGCTCAACGACCTCCACGCCACAACGTCTCATGTGAATTGCGCCGCGCTACGCTTCCATTCACTTTTTCATGCTCCCTCCATGTGGTACGGACCCAGGCCCACCCGAGCTGCACGGACCGTTGTCTGAATTCTTGCAGCACAAGGCCGTGAGCATGCGGGGTTGGAGTTTCGGGTTCAGGGTTTGGAATGGTTTTGCATCTGTTTTGTTTTTCGAAAACCAATACAAGCTTTGTATACATTCACGAAGGTTTCTTGCACAGGCAACAAATGTAAGATTCAGTCCCCATGCACTAGCAGCATGGCATCATGGCGGGTACATTAGGATCAGAGACAGGGCTTACTTGGGATTGTTGGAGTTGGTATGCCCCCTCTTTATGGAAAGAAGCTCATCTGGGAAGTTATCCTAAACCAGATCTACGCATTCAAAGCTTTACTTACTAGTGCCGAAAGGGGAGTGCATCTCTGAAATCGGCACTTTATTATCCCCTATAAAGCACATTCCCTTTCGAACCGCCTGAGCGCCTGTAAATTTAGGGCATGGCTGGGTGTTTTTGGATTTCGGGTTCAAGCCTTAAGATCTTGAGGTTGGGGTTTTTGATTTTGTTGTCTCAGGTCGATATTTTCGTTTGGGCTGTTGTGTTTGGAGGCTTGGTGGAAGCTGTGCACGCAGAACGTTCTTCGCAAATTGTGCGGACACCATAACCGTTGGTAGTCCCCGTGTATGTATTCACACAAAATATGTGTGTGTAGATTCATCCATTTATTCAGTCTCTTGAAAGAGCTCCCATGTTCCAGGGATCCATTTTGACAGGCTCCATGTGCCAATTTTTCCAATGATCCCTCCTAGGCTATTGGAAACACGATCATCTCCTTCTGACCCCGACATATCCCTAGGGTCCCGAGGCCTTCGTCTTTTTCTGTAGCAGTGATTGGCATTTTTCAATTGGTCACACAACCAGACACTTCAGCTCACATGTGCAAGAACTGAACGGAAATATCAGGAGGTTGCATGCAGGCTACACAGTTCCAAGAATGCTAAACCAAAGCAAGCACATTCCTGTTACCTCACCCTGGAGCATTCAATGCTCCTCCCAAATCACAGTACCTCGACCCCCAACATCCTAGCACGTAAGAAGCTGATGATTGGGCAATGGTCATACCCCGACCTAGCACAAACAACTAGCCCCAGCACACCCCCAAACAACGATCCCATTCCCAGTTCCTTCCACACACATCCTGAACCCATGCTGCTATGTGTTGGTCAGAAATTAGCAAATGCTATTCAGAACACCTACATACTGGAAGTTTTCAACCATTCAGGTGGTGCTTTTGATGCACTTCTGTCTACAGCTGGAGAGGGCGTTCTGAATCCACTTGCAGCCCTTGAATATGCTCGAGGGCTCTGGAGGTACCAGTGTGTTTCGTATCAAATAGAGACTTTGCAGCCTCAAAACCCAAAAAAACCTTAAACCCCAATCCCTACACCCTGAACCCAAAACCCCAACCCCTAAATCGCAGCCGCAAAACCCTCAGACCGGAGCAACGCTAGGGCTTCCCTGTCTCTTCCATCCACCTTTGCCCTCTTTTGGGCCGCGACCGCGCGAATTTCAAATTGCGCCAGGCCAGTGGGTTGGGAGTTTCTCAGGAAGGGGGAGCCGTAGGGACCCCAAGTATATATAAGGATTCTAAGTCATGTCTGGGGTCCTAAAAAGAAAGTGCGTAGGGACATTTTGAGAAGCACCCATTTAGGGTTCAGGGCTCGCGTTTCTGGATTTGTGGTTTTCAGGGTTTCAGGCTTTGATGATTTGGCATTTTGTGGTTGTTTTGCGTGTAAGCTTCAGGATGTATAGGACTTAGGGCTTGGGGCTCAACATTGTCAGGGCACAAGGAGGGGCATTAAGACCAGGCAGCTTAGTTCTTTGATTTTGCAGCAAGTTTCCTCAGAACCCGGCATATATTTCCTCTGAGGGATAGATAGGGAGGCTAGGGGGACACCATCCTGCGAACAGATTCTAAAAGGCTACTTTAAGAGGACGGCAGTCTTTGCAGTTCTTGGCCGGGTTCAGCATCTTAGGCTTTGCCAGGGTCAGGACTCTCTGTAGTAGAGCCCATCTGCAACTGCATGGCCATAAGTTGTAAGCTAGCTCCTGCAGTGTCTACAGTCTTGGCACTTGAACTTCCATGAAATCCCTAGACCTCCAGGGTGGTGTAGGAAATCTTCGGAAGAATAAAGCTGTACTTAGGGCATGGAAAGTCCACCTGAGTGAAAGGTTGGGACTGAAGGTTGCGCAATGAGGAGCGCAGAGTATAGGGTACCATCATCCAAAAAAATGGCAAGGTGCATCAACAAGTGCCATACCCAAATGTTTGATCAAAAAGCTTTCCTTGCCCTATGTGTATCATGCAAGCCGCCGTTATTAACTTCCTCTGGCTGCGCTTATGCGCCAGAGCCTGAAATCTCCAATCTTAAACACTTTACAACCAGTGGACATCTGTGACCCTTACCCCGAAATAGAATTCCGCATCCTGAAATCCCCCAAACCCCCACCCTTCAAAACGTCAAACTCAACAGGTGTCGAGCTTGCTCTCGCAGTTTCCAAAGAGGCGGTTCATCTTGGTGGGTGATTCCGGCGAACGGGACCCCGAGGCCGAGTTGGGGACCAGAGGTACCCAGACCCCCCAAAAGGATCCCAAAATATGGAACCCTTTAAAGGGGTTTATAGGGTTTCTATAGGGTTATATAGGGGTATATGGGGTTTAGGGATTAGGGTTTAGGGATCCAAAAAATGGAACCCCCCTAATTATCCCCTTGTTTCCCTCATGTAGTAATGGGTTCATATTGGGGGGGGGTCCATTTTTTGGATCCTTTAGGGGGTCTGGGTAAGGATTTAGATCCCGAGGCATTGAGATTTCAGAAGGCGTGCTCGTCAGAAGTTTTTGGGCTTAATGCGCAGAGGTTTAGCTTCTATAGGGTTGAGGAGTTTAGGATTTGGGCTCAGGCTTGTATTGAAGGCTTCAAACACTTAGAGCTTTTTGCTCAGGTCTTGAGTTTGGGTTGAGGGAGGATACTCACAACACCCGATGGGGATGCTTCCATGCACTGTCGTACATGTCATGGTTAGTGTATGCCGTATTTTCCTCCCGACGAAGTAAACCCCACACTCCAATAATACAGATACCCAACATTGGAAAGGGAATATTCATTGTTTTGCGGGCGAGGGGGGCTGGTTTCTAGGGGGAAGGGATTAATTCAAGCGCCTCTAGTCTGGCTTGCTATGCTGTTTTCTCAGGGTTCACATACCTTCCCGAACCAATTGCCACGCACGAGCCTGGGGATATTCTGGAGCACCAAACACTGGTTCAGGGAATTATTCTGAGGCAGTGACAGGAGGTGAGGTACCTTGTAGGGTCCGCATGTAAGCCTTATATGCCCTTTATGTAACTTCCCATGTCCTTTTGTATTCCTTAGACAGCCACTCCGAGTTGAAACTCGCCTTCTGTAGTTGGTCCTAACCCATGGTATTTCGACTTTGCCCTGTTTGGGTCATTCCCCCTTACAATAGCTGGGGGCTTTACTGATGGGCTATCATAATTCGTATTACCTGTGTGATAACTGTGTAACAGTGAAGAGTCGCCTAATATGTTCCGGCTGTTGCTTGACAATCCACATTGGCCCTGGCTGCTCAGAGCTGCAAGTGTTGCCCGCTAGTTGGCTGTGATTTCGCTGGACTTTTGATATGGAGGTTTCCAAATGCCAGGTTCCATTTTGGGTCGTACCTATACTAGTAAAGATTACAGGATACTTTGCGATCTCATCCTCACCTCCTAGTACTAAAACCCCCTACCCTTTAACATTAGCTATTCCCAATCCATATGGTAGACCACAAGGGGAAAATGCTATATTACAGGGGTAGGGCTCTAATACTACGGGGAGGGGATCATCTATGGGTACTCTTTTCTGGAAACGTACTATAGGGCAGGCTGGCTGCAGGGAGAGCCAAGTACATTCGGCGCAGCTCGAAACATTGCACCCAATCGGCTGCGACATCTGCACTCTCCCAAACTAACATGGAGCCCGTAAAGCGGTCCCTTGTAGAGTATTGTCTACTAAATCAGTGGGCTGTACGGGGTTCCATGTTAGTTTTGATGGAGGGTATTTGATCAAACTTGGTATCTAAGTCTCTCAAGAATGCCTACTTTCTCGAAATACCATTTACTTTGGCCTCACGCGTGAGCGAGCGAACAAATCGTAGCGAGACACTCTAAGTGCTTCCATGTTTCGGGATGTTTCTGGGATGCTGGGAGTTAAATCAAGGCCTATATGAGCCACAGTCTAAACTCCTAGTATCCCCCTTAATAAGCCCTGTACTACTCCCCTATATAATCCCCTATATACCCCCCCTTTAAGGAGTTTAGACTATAGCTCATATGATGCCGCCGTCGCAAGCCACTTCAAACTAGTCATGGTCCGGTTCAAACGGGTTATTTTTAGGGTATATATGGGGGTTATATAGGGGTTATATGGATAATGGAAAAGAAAATGGAAACTACTATTTAGGGTTTAGAGTTGTGGTCCGGTATGATATGTCCAATTGCCAAGAGCTCTCTTCTTCCAGGAATGCACATGGGTGGTTGCCAAAATTATGGTCCCTTTTTAGGTACCCTAAATATTAGGTGCCGTATTATAATAGGGATCCAAAAAAGGGACGATAATTTTGACAACCACCCACATGTTACGCAGTTGACCGTTGAGCTTCGAGCCGACGTGAGCTTGCTTTCCACTTCTTTTTTGAGTCTTGTGCTAGCGGAAACATGTCGTGACCCAATGGTGATTTCTAAGGCATAGCATTACTAATCTCAAAATCCTAAGGCGTTACAAGTACAGTGGCCGCACAGGTCTATGCTGAAATCATGCGCAAACATCCCAAGCAAGTCCTCAAGGCCACCAATGACAGATCTGGCTTCAGGATTTATATTTTCGGCCTGGAGTTTAGGATTTGAGTTCAGGGTTTAGGGTTGAGAGCTTCGGATCCAGGATTGAGGGCCTAGAAGTTAATGATTTGGTTGGTTCATTTCCCTTGTTTGTGAGCTGTGCGTGTTCGGAAACCGTTTTCACCGCAGTTGCTAACTTGTTGTGTTCTTGCAGGAAACACAACGCATTTCCATGTGCTCTTATAATCTCTAGCCTAGCAACACATACCGGAGGATGTTGGTCTCACTGGTTTTGCTGCAAGTTTTGCTGAAGTCCTCACTGCTCACCCGGCCTGCTCAAACACCGCCACCCCCTCAAGAAATTGTAAGTGGAGGGAGAGCCTTGCCTTTCAGCTTCTTATTCGGGCACACTCAGGGGCTGACCTTGGGCGTGTTCTGGGCAAAAACGAACCTGATGAAGCTTCTATACAACCTCTTTGAGGCTCTGAAGAGGGATCTATAACAACTTGTCCTTTGCAGGTTAGTTACAAGGTACATTGACTTGCCTGTTCTCATAGCTGGGAAGGTTTCTGAGTCTGTGAGATCAGTAGTCAGGCCCTCAGCACATCTTATACAAGGAAGTAGAAGTGTTCATTCAACATGCTCCTGCACGGAAATCATGCATTCGTAGCCCTCCTGTGAGCTGAACCATCCCGAGGGTTTGGAGCTTAGAGGTTAGGGGCATTTAGGGCTTAGGGTCCAGGTTATTGTTTGGGGTCTAGGGTTGGGTTTTAGGGCTTAGGCTGAACATCCCAGCTTTGCACGGACAGGTGACGATCATGTTTTTGGCTTGATGGGCCGACTCTCCCGGGTTGGCTTGGAGAGACCCATAGGTTTTTCGAGATAGGGGCACTTTGACACATCTCCAGCATATGTGGAGACCCAACCGTATAGTGGTTCCTAATCCTACCGCAACGGGAGATTTCCCAACCTAAACTGCTTTTTGTGCAGCTTGGGCCCAAGCAGCGCCAACTGACAAACACTAAAAAACTGCAGATGTGAACAACAAATACTGTAAGCAAAAGGAAGAACACAGCTCTGCCCTGCTACCATAAACTCTGAAGCCCTTGACTTTCTGGTCGTACGTAGGGAGTGAAGGAATGGAATGGAAAATGGAAACCATCATCTTGGGGATGATATAGGCGTTACTATAGGCACCTGTCTGCCCATTCCCTACTCACGACCAGTAAGTTCAACTCTTAGCCTCTAGGCCCCTCACCCCGAAGCTCTTGAACCCTAAGCCATCTGGCTCTGTTTTCTGCTGCAGGTCCTGATACGGGCCGTCCAGGCAGATGATGTCGACAATGTTGCAAGGGACCGGGCCTCTGGAAAGATGTTTGCCAAAGTTATCAAGAGCAGGTAGACATGCCACTCGTGAACTTCAGCGAGCTTCCCGATCGTTTTAGGTTTAGTTTTGAAAAGGTTAACGAACTTACTGAACGCTGCCTAATGTGAATGAACACCACGTACAGTAAGGGCTTAGGAAGTTCAGGCTGTAGGGTTTAGTGAGGCGGGTTGGAGTTCAGGCTTGGGGCTTCTGTTTATCAAAGCCCACACTCCGCCATGTTTCCCAATGCATCTTCTCGGAACCCCTCATAGAACCCCCAGACCCCGGTAGACTCCAATATTCTGGCAGGCTAATCAAAGCACTACACCGTATGTTCCGCATGGTAGGAAAAGAGGCCGGTAAGAAAATCAGAGGTGTAATCGTAATTGTAATGGTTCTGGCAGTAGTAGGAAAATTGGTGAAAATAGGATTAAGATGAAGGACAAAAAGGTAGGCCATAACAAGAAACTGAGTCGCAATCATAATTCTAACGATAATGGTAGAATAGAAACCATAGTTATAAAAGTAATCACAACAACAAAATGGTAGCAGTAATAGTACCTGGTGGTGTCGAGGCCAGAGCCGCTTTCAAAGGCTTCAATGAGGCGAAATGGCAGGCCGCACGGGAAACACTTGGGGCTTTCCCAAAATTAAGGGTACCCTTTTTGGGGGTCCCCATAATAAGGACTATAGTATTTTGGGGCCCATATTGGGGTTCCATTGTTTTGGGAAACTACCACTCCTCAGACTTGCTTTGTGCTTGAACTTAAGCTGGGAAAATTATAGCGACCTCACCAATTCTTGCCCCAAATGATGGTCTTGCTATGAAATGCCCAGTTAAGGAGGCATAGGGAAGTGAATATAGGGACTTTCCCCCAAGCTCTGGAAAGATTAGGGACATCCTGATAAGTGTGTTTGCCCTTGTTTAGGGTAATTCTAGGGAGAAGAGGTATGGGGAACCAGCACTCCTGAGATGTTGTGGGTTCGGTCCGTAGGGCTGAGTAGCTTACAGGCTATAGTCCCCCTATTGTAGATAGAATATGGCCTGGATATATTATAACAAGACCCCCATATACCCCATATTCCATCTACTTAAGAGGGACTATAGGGCTGGGGGTTCACAGATTAGGGTTTACAGTCGTAGAGCTTCAGCTGTATGAAGCATTCGGGGGCGTTAAAGTTTAGCGTGAGGGGTTTCCCAACAGATAGCCTCCTGCTCTTATTTCCGGTCCCAGGCTCCTTGTCAAACATTTTTGCTCAAGAATGGGATACCTCTTCATTCATGGGTTGCTTAGGATCTTTGTACTTTGTAGTGCTGTGCTCATGGTTCGTTTGCGGAGGCTATAGGTTACAAGGGATCTTGCACGGGATCTACAGTGGTACGTATCCAGAGCTCCGGAAATGCAGGGTGTAAGCTATTGTGCGAATCATTGGACGGGTTTCTTACAGATTGTTTTGGTCGGTAAGCTTCTGGGTCTGGGGGCTTAGGGATTTCTCAAAATTGTGTGGAGCTGCCTTTGCATCTTTGCATCTGGATGAACGCTTCAATTCAAGGGCTTCTAGTTTGAGAGCTTGGGACCGGCCCCAAGAAGCATCAAATCACAAAATCAAAAAGGTCAAACCCAACTCCTGACAACTTACAGCCTGATTCCTGGAGCCCTACACTCCTCCCACTTGACACGGAGCTCTAGAACAGCTCTCGAAAAACTGTCATCCTTCGAGGTTCTAGGTGAGCCATAGTCTAAACTCCCCAAAAGGGGTTATATAGGGCATTATATAGAGAACTACTCTAGAGGTTATTAAGTGGGATACTAGGAGTTTAGACTATAGCTCAGGTTAGTTTGGTGGAAAGTAAAATGCCAGGTATTCACAGATCCCGCTCACATTGTGGAGCCGGAGTGCTGCACTCAGCAGTTTAGGGACCTCCGAAGAATTTTGCAGGGCATAGGGAAGCTCAACAGTCAGAGGAAGACTTCCAGGTACGTTTTGGGCATTTTTTAGCATGGACATATTTAGATTTCTTTGGAGTTCTTCACTGCACTTTGTATGCCGAGTTAAGCAGGACAATGCCCAAAAGCTTTGAAGCACCCAGGTACATCTGGTTGCTTGCCTTCTTGTTGGTGATCGATGTAACTTTTTCTAAGCCCGAAATACCACGCTGCAAAGCAGAGGCGACATTTAAAAAGAAAACTCGCATGACTTAATCCCAAACTCCCAAACGATGTAACGAAAGCCATAAATCCAAAAACGTGAACTCAAAGTGTAGTGCCCAAAGTATGGACCCCTACTGTAATAATCAGGTTTGAGGTATTTTCCCATTATATACCGTAGAATGCTTTAATGGGCCCCTAGAATCTACGAAAAATGGCTAAGCGCCCATACTAGGGCCATGGTTCCAGCCTCAGATGTTTGGGTTTGAGGTTTGGGGTTTGTGTGCCAGGGATACTATGGTCTGCAATGCAGAGTTAGGTTATACCCTGCTGTTGGTGATGGTGTTCTATGAACGGAAGATAATTGTATTGGGTTCCACCACAAGAAAGGCTATTCAATTGGACTATAACCCCAAATCCTCAGCCCCGGAATCCCCAACTGGGTTATAGCTACCCTGATTCAACCACGCAAAAAATGCCACTCAGGTTTGGGGATTCTGTCAAAATGCCCACCTGGCTCCAATGGACGGGGCCTTGACATATGCAGTCCTAGTTTCCTTCAAGAACAGGAGGTGACGTCCAGGGTTTACGTCCGAGGGTTGAGGGCTTGGAGTTGGGCTTCAGGATTTAGGGTTTCAGTTTTTGGGACTGGCACCGAATTGGGGGTCTTGTTTTGGGTGATCCGAAAGTTCAATCTTCAGCTTGAACTGTATGATTTAACATTTAGGGAGATGTGTGCCTCTCACTGGTGTTTAGCTTCCATGACCCCTCAACTTCCTTCTGAGGATCCAAACTAAGCTACATAGGACTTCCATGACTTTTCCGGGTTCAGATGGGAGTATGTTGGAAGCTGCGCACTGCATAGTTTGACGCCTGGCTGTCATTGCGTCATGCATGTTCGACCACCCTCCCTGAGACTCATCCCCCTTCTAGCCTATCATATCCACGGAGTTTTCTCGAGAATGGGATCCCCAGGGACTCCAGAGATATAGAGAGGTTTTCAGAGGATCTTGAAGATTGTATACGGGTTATATGCAGAAACTCCCGCATCCTCTTCGACAAAAGCCAATGTTCGGGGCCCGCGGAGAGTAGGATTACATGGCCGCAGGCGAACGGGATAGACGAACCCTGGGGATAGAGCCGGATTGCAAAGCGCTTATGGGCATATCCGTTAAGTATCCTATAGGGGCAGATAGGAAATGCCCACTTGCTAAGCACCCAATGACTTCACAAGGTGAGGGGTGCCGTTCATGGAGGTCTTCATAGTTTGGAGCATTTAAAGGGGCTGGAAAATGCACATTCAGGGTATGGGACTTGTTTATATTGCAGCATTCAGGGTTTAAGGTTGAGTTCCGATCTAGGTTGAGGTTTTGTTGAGCCATTGGAGTGCCAGATTTGAAGCACCCCTTTACAGACCTTGCAGTACCGGGTGCACTATGAATAGCAATCAGACTCAGAATTGTGGCGTGGTGCCATTCAGGCCTAAAAAGCGTACAGCACTCGGAAGGCTTGTCATCCATGTACAGCATCGTATGAAATGCCCCTCCGTGCCCACCAAGCCCTTAATTTGTGGAACCTTCATTTCCTTCATCCTTAAATGCCAAACCCCAAGTCCATGATCCGAAGCTCCAGCCTAGGCCCGAGCTTCCGGACATGGCAGATCTCCAGGCAGGCAGTAAGGGTTTGTTGCATGAGACCCTATGTGAGCAGAAGTCTCAACTCTTTGAAGGGGGGTTCTATGGGAGATTATATTCGGGATGATTATAGGGCTTATACAGTTGGATACTAGGCGTTCAGACTATAGCTCATGTTACACCTGCCTGACTATCCCCAACCCGAAAGGCTGGCCAAATTAGCTCAAAGTAAGCCTTGCTTGCAATCCTTTCTGGAGTGCAGGGAGTAAACAGGTGTGCAGTATAGGGCTGATTCAGGGTTGAAGATGCTAAAATGAACAGGCAAAGCCTTTTGGGGGGTTAGATATCAAAGGAAGCGCCCAAAACCCTATCGCCTACACACTGGTCGGATGCTTGTTACTAGATAGGGCGGTTGATGGCACGGTGGCTCACAATTCTGAAGAACCCTAGACCACAGACACGAACTTGAATTGCCAACCCTTCGGTCCTGGGTCCACGACCGCTACACCCCGGATCTTACAGCAAGCTTGCAACAGGGAGGGATTGTTTTCAAGAAGCATCCACGCCGTGCCCTAAACCTTGGTACCATAAGTGGGATAATCTTCCAAAGGTTCCTCTTGTCTTGGCAGAATGTGTCAACCACCCCCGACCTCACCCCAAATGGTGGCTTAGAGAATAGCATTAAGATGTCTTCTTCTTGTGATTTGCAATAGGTATAGACCCAGAACCCTAGAGCTACACACTGAATCCCACGCCCTAAACCCTAGAAAGCCCGGACCCGAAATCCGACACCGCGTAAATTCACCAGATTTTCCATGCCCCATAGGCTCAGCAGAGCCCATGGCCCACAGCCATGGCGGCCAGACTGGACAGCGCCAGCAGCCTCAGCTTGTTGAGCGTACCGTTTGGGGCTGAAGGTTTAGGCTAAAGGGTCAGGGTTTAAGGTTTAGGTTTAGGGGTTCATGGTTCAGGGTGTAAGTAGGGTTTGAGGGTGCTGGATCCAGGGTTCAAGGCTTGAAGGCTGAGGGCTCGTTGACTATCATATCAGCGGCTGACGCAATATTTCACAGGATTGTTCATATGATGTTGTAGACATTAAGAACTAGAACGTTTTGAAAATGAAGGCTTTATGTATCCTGTCGGGATTTGGGGCTTAGGGTTGGGTCATCAGGGATTATGGTCAATTGCAAGGCATGGGCTGCGGCAAAGCGATTCAGAAACAGGTGTTTCTCAAAACGGGTAGTTTGAAGAAGAAAAGTCTATATATATATATATAGAGAGAGAGAGAGGTACCATAACGAGATCACAGGGATCCCTCTTAGAACAATAGGATTGCTGTTTTGAGAGACTCCACTACATGCTGTTTGGGGATGAGTGATTATAATGTTGAGGAATGGATGAGCATCTTTATGATCTGGGACCTTCTCTCAAACATCACATGTTGGATTCTTCAGGGCACTCGCATAATTTTTTACATACCCTACATAGACCAGGATTGTTGGGAATCCCATTTTTGCGAAAACCCCGAATGACCTCTACTTTTGAAAACTTCAGAATCAAGGCTTTGCAGTCATCAAACTCATAGGGTATCTATAACCTGTCGGGGCTTCGCACACCACAGATTTAAACCCTTTGCCAGTGGTTAATAATCAACATTATTGAATGGGCCACCTAGATTCGGTGGTCAAGCCATCCACAAATGTGAGCTCTTTCATTCTCATCCTGTTGCGTTCGTTCAGACCCGCGGCCTCCGCTCCCTGTCCCAAAAAAGACCTGTAGGATCCCAAGCACACTATCTCCTACGTCATTCTTACGAGAAAGCAGCAACGCCTTTCTCAATCGTAGCTGGAGACGTAGCCTTGAAAAGGTCAGCCTGCCTGCTGATAGTTGTCTAGGGCCAGAAGGCCCCTACATGAATGAGCATCGGGGCAAGCTCTTTGGCATATTTACGGGAACCTTAAGCCCTAGCCGTCTTCCCAGGCAGGAATGCTGTGAACAGCCCAGACACCTCATCTGGAAACTTGCAAAGCCTTCACCTGTTCCAACATTAAGCACCCTTTACCTTGACATGATATCGAGCCAGCATTGATGTACAAGAAGATATTGAGGGTAAGGATTTGCCTCCCTGCAGGAGAAGGTTTAAACTTGAGCTGTGGCTGGCTAAGCAGAATTCCGGGGCACGGGGGTTTGTCCATGCTACCCCACTGACCTTCTTTTCGTTGACCCCACATTCCTCATCTTCAAACCCTTCTTAACTTGAATCTATTCACAGCTTTAGGGCACACACCCGGCTTGCCGGATGCAAAAAAAGTGTTTCATCCTACCAGGTGGCAGTGGACTGATGGCCGAGCATGACTGCGAGCAAACGTTGCTGAGCACACAGAGAAACTTGTAAATGGACTGCTGGATAGGCATCCAATTATGGGAGAAGGAGGCCGGCGTATGTATCTCCAGAACCTACAGGACCCGTATTACAGGAACCCCCGAGAAGAGACATAAGCGGCCCCATTATCGCGTCGAACTATTTGCAGGAGCTCACGTCAGGCAAATCTGCTCGTATGAATCACCATGTGCCATGTGCTTTCGGATACGAGTCGGCGTAAAATTTAATGCATGGGTAATTATGAAAGGAGAGTTGGTGCGGGAAATCACATGAAGGCAGCACCTTGGAAGCGATACGAATACCCTAATAGCAGTACCCAACTTAACGTTCAGTCGCTGTTTGCTGAGGAAGGTTTGATGATGTACCTCAACAATAGGGCCTTACTTGAATTACGTCATCCAGTTTATGTGTGGTTAATGTAACCAACTGCCTTCTGCCCACGATGAGAAACCGCCACATACTGTAGCTGCTATAAACGTAGATGCCACCACGCGACATTCATGAGAAACTATGCAGAAACCATGCACCGCAAACCCTACACCATGAGCCGTCGTCAAGCACCACATTTTCCTGAGGAATGCCCGGGATGCCCTAGCGGTCTACTGCATTGCTCGTCCTACTGGTTCTTAAGGGGGGAGTCAAGGAGTGAGCTTCCAGTCTGAGCCAGGGGGGCCCCCTTCTACACCCTAAGTTAGGGTTCAGGGCTTGCGGACTACAGATCTTACCCTTACAATCACAGCGCCAAATCAGGCCCCCTATGTAGGCTTGAACATGAAGGCTGGGGGGTTGGCAGGGTCGGGCATTGTAGCATCTTATCAAACGAAGGCGCCTTACCCCAGCTAACCTGGAAGCCTAGATACTTACATCATGGGCTACTTTTCGACATGAGCCACGACTATATACTACCCGCACCCGAGAAACGAATAGTTTGCTACCTCAAATTGAAGGGGTAGCTCAGAATCTTCTTCGTGTTTGTTCTTCATCCGAAATTACAACTGTTCATTCCTTCAGTACTAGAATCAACTGGACCCCGAACACGCTTGCCGTTCAAGGTATATTAGGAACTTGGGTGCCTGCATTAAGAATCCATCCCTGGCATGGAGGATGACTTGATTTTCAGTTATGAGCCATGCCCAAGCAATATGGCAAACTTAGCGCTTGTACCAGCGTTAGGGAGTATGTTGCAATCTCGACGTAAAACTGCCCCTACACCCTTCTGGGCATGAAATCTAAAACCTACAACCTATTTTTTGTCATTGTTCCTTCTGACCTGCTATTAATTGAGATACTGGAAAAGAAAATGGAAGCTACTATAGTATGATAGGGTATATATTGATGATCACTCCAACCTCCCCCTGAAGAATCAGTAGATAATTCGGTGGCTTGGTAAGCATCACAGCTTGGTGACGTCCAGGCGGTGTCGGATCGTTTAATTTCTGACTGATCGCGCCCTGCGCGTAGTGATCCACGGCCAACGCGAATTTAAGGGTTTTTCTCAAATTTAGGGTCTTTAGAGACTCTCCAGAACATATTGGCCTTTACTACAGAAACTTCAGCCATGGACCCATTAATTTTGAGAAATCCCCCTTTATTGCCTTGGTGGCAGTGAGGACTCCGCTTCCGAACAATGATTGCAAGAAGCATAATCAAATTCGAACTGAGCCTTGAGCATCTGCATCTGGTTTCATCTCACGAGTTGTGCATTTTTTCAGCGTTTCCTCTGCTGACTACATCCGGTTCCGGAGCTTTCCAAAAAACAGGGCCCAAAGGGAGACGAACGCATTCGGGGAGGGCACTTTTTTTGGAAAGCAATGCTCTGACGTTTTGGCATGCGTGCTGACGGAAGAGTCAATTCCTGAAATGTTGGTTTTGAGACTTGACTGACCCACGCACCTTTGGCGAGTCTGTACAGACACCGGGAGAGTTCTGACCATGTAAGGACTACTAGGGTGCTGGGGCTTGATACAGCATGCTTCAAGGCGTAAGGTTTAGATCACTTTGTGCATTGGGTTCGGAGGTTTTGGGTAACCTGCCCTGGAAAAGAATCCAACACGAAGCCTTCAGACAAGAGCACAGGAAACAAATGGCAAAAAATCAGGGGCGGCAAAAGGAAGAGTCAGATTGTAAGGGAGACTAGCATTGTGGCTGCTTGGGGGATGATCTCCTGATTATTCAAAGCTTTCACATTGGACGCAAATGATTGTTCTCTATACAAGAAGTCCAATAGACAAGCATCCCTTCCAAGCCCTCAAAGCTCTCGAGCAACTGACCCTCAAGGCCTCAAGGTTTGCAGGTTCACATTTTCGGGCTTAGAGTTTTGTCACATTGTTTCAGAAGCGCACATGTTTTTTGGAAGGGCTTCAAGAGTTATGAGATTCAAAATTATTTTGCAGGGACGTGGGAAATAGAGAACTCACACAAGTTCAGATTGCTACCCACATAAATGTTTCTGAAGATTCGGGGTCCCATGACATACAACAAGATGTTATCCTTGTTATACGGACTGCCAACGAGGGGAGTCCTAATCTCCTAACCTTTGGACATCCACAGAGTTCAGGGCTCAAGAGGTCAGGCTCCCTGGTTCCTGCCTTGTACAGGGAAGCACGGGGAGGCTCATTTGCAAGCCTCTGTCACGCGCAGTTCGACGATCGCTCCGCCGGGTTTGTTGCAGGGCAGAAACATTGAGGCAACAGCCTCTTTCAAAGCTTGGGCAAAAGGCAGCGCTGTAAGCAATTGCAACACGGTCGGGTTGTTGGTGCTCGAGGCTCTCCAGCAGCACCAGGTCCCAAACCTAAACTGCCAAGCCCTCAAAATGCAGTGTGAACCTCCCCACTTGTGGACCTGAAACCATAAATAGACCTCATGCGTACCTTTTTACCTTCAAGGAAAGATCAAGCTTGGAGGTTCATGGAAAATGGCATCCCAACGTGTCTTACAGTAGTGTCATGTGCAGGTGGCTTAGAAGGCCACGTGCAACATTCTCTAGCCCCACAGACCTCCAATTCTGCGTACCTTCCATCATCGTCTGTTTTGTTCCTCTAAGTAGCACAGCGCGGATCCCTTAGTTGAATTGCGAGTCTGCTACGGATCCCTGTTTAGGATTCCAGCATTCTGAAGAAACGACTGGCGGCAAGCTCGCAATGGCTGTTCGGTTGGGCTTTTGCCGTCAAGCTAGCCTGTTCGGGATCATAACCTCAATCCGAAGCTTGCTCGAATTCCACGAATTACACTCAAATCTCTTTGCTAAACTCATGAAATATTCCCTACGCCGTCAAAGCCTACGCCCTAGAACCCCTCCTTGTCAAACCGCAGGCCGACACACTTTCAAGAATGCTTTATGGTTTAGGTCTTACGTAAGCGGATGCTTTTCAAGATTGCCAGGGCTCAAAATCAGCTTGCATCCCCAAATCCTGAAAAAATCAGATCTCATTCCTCCAGCTTAGCCCTGAAGCCGGGAGCCAAAACCTAGACGCTGTTTAAAAGAGGTTCAGCTTTTTGTTGCTAATTCTGCCGGGGGTTCAGGGCGGGTAAGGGACCTAAGACACTTGCCATTCCCTTGCAAGACAGGAGCGCGACTCTCAACCATTGTACCACGCAGGGCAGATCCTTATGACGCTGGCCAGCAGTTGAGAGTCTAAGATAGGATTCAGCGGTTTGGAGTTTTCACCATGCTTCTGTGCAATACCCTCCCAAGAAATCGCCTGAATACCTCAAGGGTGGCTGCTGGTCGGGCTTTTTCTAGTGCTGGGACACGGTCATGTGGTCCAGTGTATGGGGTTTAGGTGTCAGACTGTGGCAGGTGTCAGTGTGTAAGAACTTTATGTTGAGCTTTCGGCATCATGGATCCAACATGCCCGCTGCCAAAAAATTGGGAAGCTTCTGGGTGTCCTTGACATTGTTGCTTGTTTGTTGGACACTTTTGACTTGCTAAGTTATGATCTTCAAGAATACGATTGAGATCCCAGTGCCTCAAGTCCAAGCACCCTCTGAGATCCGAATTCAACGACGTTAGACTCCACATGTTCCGCCCCTTCCCACGTTTCCATATCAATTTGGGACAGGGTGCGACAACAAGTCCTGAAAGGCACCTGGCTCCTGCTTAATTTGCATGCGGAACTGAGCTCCAGTTCTCAAGCTTATGAACCTCGTATCCTACAGACTCAGAGCTACAATTCTGAGCCTTGAACATTTTCAAGCTTAAGCATCCTGCACCCCTACCCAAAACCCCAAAATGCCTTCTGAACACAGCTCTGATACTCCCCGGCATTGTCCCTGAAACCTTTCAAGCACCACACAGCAATCCAGAATTGAAACCCAGGTACAGATAATCCCTGTTAAGCTTTCAGGAACACCAAATTTACATGTACATACATGACCACATAGATACCGAAATGCCCTTGCTTTACCTTCCTTTGAACCTCCAAATTACTTGTCCTTGCAATTCAGGTACAGGGGTCAGCAGCCTGGCTGGGCAAGCACCATCTTAGGGTCTAGGGTTCGCTGTTTACTTACTACTTAGGATATAGGGTTCAGGTTTTTGGGTTAAGGGTTTCGGGAATATTCACGGAAAAGAGTTCACGGTTCAGGGCTCGGCGTCTGGGACATGGGGTTTAGGGTTGACTTAATTTTTTAGGATAACAACTGTGACAACTAGGGGCTATCAATGCATATGATGGTGGCTTATAAGGTTGTAAGTGTACTTCCTCCACTTGGATCTAGGATTCAGCATTTAAGGCTTGGAGTTCGTCGGAAGTGGGGCAGGCAAGCAGGGTACCACTACAGGTCGTGTACGGAGAGTACTTTGGGAATATGATGAGGCCTTCTACTCTCCAATTCACCATTGAAGCACCAACAAGTCGTTGGGGGTATGCAACCCTAAACCCTAAACCCATACACCCTAAATTCTAGACCCTAAACTCCTAAACTCCTAAACCCTAAAACCCATACCTTGTGTATGGGCTTTGGTCTTGGAATTCATGAGTCTTACAGGTGACCTCTCAGTATGTGGTGCTGAGGAATCCATGAAGTATTGGAGTTTCCCCAAATAATCCCTATGGCATTCCTACTAGGGTCCTAGAATCTAGATGAATTTGGATTGGTTGTAGTGGCTTTTGGTGACCCTGTACAGGGTTCCTTAGGAAAATATGTTGTGTCCAATTTGGAAGACTCCACATCTTTTTCTGTGGCCACAGTCCAGCGCTCCCATGAGCATGTGCTCGTACCAAAACAGCCACCTGCATAACGCCAAGCACGTACATCCTGTCCTTGAACCGACGATTACACAGTCTAAATGCTTGCACGTGTTTACATCCGTTGAACTCCACAAAGCACGAAGTGGCACGGTTTAGGGCTTAGCATCTTGAAACACGGGAGTTTACATCATCTTCACATAGTTATCAAAGCGTACTGCTAAAATCTCCTTGTAATCCCTGAACATCCCTGAGGATCCGCCACTTTGCCATCTAAGGTATGAAGAAGCGCAAGTATACCTTCACAAGGCAGCTGCAAGAGAATTAAGGCGTTGTTACATGTCAGCGTATCTGAAATTCTTATGGTTGCAATATGAAAGTGCGCAGTCAAGGGAGTTTCAAAAGACACCCACTAAAAATTTACAGCTTCATGAAGCAGTTGAGGACATGGGACCCAGATGTGAAGTCCAGGGAATCAAATTACAGCCCTTAGGATTCTACATGCATATGGAAACTGGGGATGACTTGTCTAGGGCCAGAACAAACCACAAGGATCATAGAATTTCAGATGTTAGCCTCAAGCAGTTGGAAGGCAGGGGATAGAGCCAATGATTCCTGATGTTGCAAAATTTCGTATTCCCTGTGTTTCCTACCTGTCTCAGGCAAGAGATGCAAGTAGAGTAACCCTATTGCGCAGCTCCATCCAGAAGAAGCCAGCATCCTAAGTCATCCCTTCCCATGAAAATCAAAGCTCACTGGGCTCAGAATCTTAAGTTTGAAGCCTAAATCCTCAAGTCCTAAGGGTGCTGACCCCAGGGTCGGGTCGAATTGCTTTGGATGCAGAACGTGCAACTACATGGGGATTTCTCAAGATAGAGCGTCCTCAGGGATCCTCAGGCTGTGTAAGAGAATGTGTAGTTCTGGGTTTTTGGTAAGTGTACACGGGATCCCTTCGGAAATTAGTGAGTGCACATGCGGGTGTCCACATCGAGTGGCCAAAAATCAAAATTATCGAGGCCGAGCGCGGGATTTTGTGGAGGTTGTTTCAGGTTTCACTCATCACGGGTTCATAGCACATGGCATAAGCATGTGTTGAACACTATTTAAAGCTGACACTTTCTGATACAACTCATATCCACCTGTACCTATCCAGTCATGGCAGAATTGGATTGACTTTGCATTCTGGGGCAGGCCTTCGGGTATGGTGTGCACAGCGATTCCTGCGCAATAGTCGTGCATTCCGAATGGAGGATCCTCAGAATATGGATACTTCCAGAAATATGGGTCCACCAGATATACCCCGAATTCACTCAATCCTTTCTTTAGGGACCCGTCCCCAAATTCTTAGAGCCCCTCCATAGTGACATGCTGCTACACGTCCTTCAGTGACGAGCTCAAGGCACGCGGCTCAATGTGGAATACCCATGTGGCAAGCTCTCAAAGGTAGAGCCCAACGCGCAACAGAAAATGGCCCAAACTAGAGGGGACAAGTTTTCCTTTCGTTTGTAGTACTTCATTAGAAGGACATAAGCTTCCTGACACGTATCTTAAAAGGGAACTACTGTAAACCACGCTGCCCGATGTCCTGGACACAGGCTGTCACTGGCTACTTCAGCCCCCTGACGCTGCATGAGGACACCAGGGGTTACAGGGTTGTATGCGTTTAGGAATGAGGGGTTTGGGCATTCAAAGCTCGGGGCTTATGTGAGCAGCGGGAGAAAAATGTCTGATTCTACTTTCAAACAAAACTGCCTTGCTCCCAGCAAGTTACAAGAGTGTCAGCAATTACCCTGTGAAGTCACGATTTTAAGCGGTGTATGTCGTTGGCCCTCCAAAAAGATGAGGAGGATGCAAAAATCACGAGCAAGACATAGTGATTGTATCTTTCTTTCTACCTTGAGGATATGCCCTTTGATGCGGGCAAATCAGGGTAGCTGGTCAAAATATTGCGCGTTAACTTCCAGAAGTCACACTCATGAAGTCTTCAGGGCTTGAGGTTCAGAGATCTTGGGCTTGGGGTATAAATCTAGGGTTAGGGCATGGGTGTTGGGGCTTAGGGAACTGGAACTCTCAAAGCCTCATGGCAGGATTAGAGCCAAGGGAGTCCCCAAAGAGTCTACCGTTCCAGACAAACATGGAGCCGCGAAGAGCCCCATTTCAAAATAAGACGCCTCTTCATACGCCCCTTTTTGAGGCTCCATAGCAGCTTGGGCAAGCATGTTCAGGAAGAAGTCTGGCACGACTACGGCCTCGTGCTATGGCACGTGGGGCGACATATGGAGGCTACTCGAAAGCAGCCACGGTGCAGCGTTGGAGCACTGGGGGATGCTCACAGGGACTTAGGGATATTTGGGGTTCGGAGTTTGGAGTGCAGGTTATCTGTTATTGGCTAGAGCATGCGGATTTGGGCTCATGATTCAGAGTTGCGGCAGGTGTTCATGGAAATGCCCTGTTTGCCAGTTAACAGTTTTCTGTCTATCATGCACTTAGGAGCCCCTGATGTGCAGCACAAACAGTTTGACTTTTTTAGGCTATCCGAACTCAACCTCGTCAAATCCCGAAGCGTCATCTGGTTTTGAGCTGCCGAGGGAGGGGCCATACTTCGCGGAATACTATACGCTCCCTACATAACATCTGCACCATCCCTGCAAGTAAGTCATGTCTTAGAGGGTTTCCATACACCTCTTGCAAACCTGCGCCTCATTCAGAAAAAATGTTACGATACCCTGTTATCCACCGTTATCCCAACTTATTTGTATAGGGTTCCCAATGGGCGCACCTATTTCTGGTATATCATCTATACCATAGACCCCTACACCCAACCCTGCAGAACCCTGCACACCTAAACCCCGCTGAAATTCCTACGAGCCTCCTTCTAAATCCTTTCTTCACTTTCCAGATGCCTTCAAAGCCTCTGTGCAATCCCCCGATCCCCATCAAGAACTCGGCAAAGGCAGCCCACAACTTCCAGAATGCCCCCGGCCCAGAGACAGCTTTTGGACTTCGTGGGTTTATAACGTTCAGTATTTGGGGTTCAAGGCTTAGGGTCGCAGAGTGAGGATTGTCGGGTTTAGAATTTGGAGCCTGGGGGTTGAAACTTTAGGGCTCAGGATGTAGAGTTCAGGCTGGAGGGTTGAGAGACATGGGATCTAAAGGGATTCGAAACCTGAAGAACAAGAATTTGGGAGGTATGTTGCAGAAGTACGTGGGAAATTTCTGGGAAGGATTGGGGGCGCCGTGTTCAGGTTCATATAGGGTTTGAACATGTCGGGTCTAGCAGGAGATGATACCTGGCAAGACACCCTATATCCAAGTATCTGAGCAGATTGTGCCAACCACACGAGCTCACCTCAAATAGTGGCCTTCTGCAGAAGACGACCTTTTCCATTCCTTGGAATCCGGCAGGAAGCAATCAAACTTTCTCTTTGTTTGTGCAGCGTAGGGATTACGAGTAGGAGATCCTTGAAGTAGGAACTTCAGGTTTTTCAGCGTATAAGATTCTTTTGCGCATGAAAATAACACGCCGATACTGCTTCATAGTCTTATGGGTCACTTTGCCCCTAAGCTTGACCCGTACAGAGAGTTTGCGTTTCAGGGGTTCAGAAGTTTGGACTTCAGGGTTTGTTACGGGGCTTCAGGTTTACGAGTTTAGGGTTCAGGGCTGCAGCTTTTCACCTCTCGGTTGTGATACCCTGGGCGCTCCATGAGCTCATAACGTGTCATAGATTTCTACACTGGAGTTTGTCAAGTCAGGGAGAGCAGAGAGAACATGAGCTTCATCAGGACTCCGAAATACGGTGTCAAGCAGGGGGCTAGGGTGTCTTAGGGAGGGACCACTCTGCAGTCCAAGTACACCACATTCAGTGTAGGACATCAGCCAGTAAGAAATCAAAAAAACAAAACAGAAGCAGAGGCAAATGTCGCAGCGGATCTGGACATTCCAAGACCAAGGGCATTTTCCGGGAGTCTTTACACAAGGGTCCATATATTTGAGGTAGAAATTTCCGAGGGCACTTAGGCTTGGAAACTCTGCCCCCGACTCCCTGAACCCTACAACCCAAAGCCAGTACAAGCCCCAGGCCGTCATCACCAACCCTGCTTTCCCAAAAGGGCGACCGCCTCGGCAGGAATTGGAAGGTCAGGAGTTGGGCTTGTTTAGATTTACATTTTTGGGCTCGAGACTTAGGACTCCTTTTGGGCGAGATCCCTGTCAAGGACCGTCCCGCAAAATTCTCCAGACTTGGGGCCACATGCTTGCACTCCTGGTGTTCGGAAACTAGCCTGCAGATCCCCTGCAGGTTACTAGAATACTCAATCTATCTGTAAGAATGGTTCTTATGCTGAAGTGAGGGGTGATGTTGGGGCCGCTGGCATTTTTGGGCGATGCGATTGTTCCGGGTAATTTGACAGTAGGGCTCAGCAAACTGACAGCGATTTCCCAGCTCCAAACCTCCAAACCTCAAGACGAAAAAGCACCGCTGCTCTTAATGCTGTTCGAGGGGAAGTTTGGGAGTGAAAGTAGGTGTTATTATGGATGCACATGTGGAGACTAGTAATACGGATGTCATAGGGATCCTCTCCCCCAACTTTCTCTGCACTGGAAGGGGTCTGCACCACTCCAGGTACAACAACCTTGCTTGCGCATTGGTTCTCCTGGGACTTTCCAACCAGCCGATGAACGTGCAGTTGGTGCAGCAGGGTCTTCAGGCCTGTTTTTGGATTTTGATATGTTGGTTTAGGATTCAGGGTGTGTGCCCTTCTGAGAAAAACATGGAATCCCCATACAAAGATCTTAAGCGATGACTTTCCTGGTAAAGGGCGGGGTCCAGCCGTAGAGTGTTAAGGGATGATTGTGCCGTCAGTGCCAAGACATGAGAGTAAAGAATTGGATTTGTCCTTCACAGGCGGCGGAGCAAGCGATTTCGCTGTCGCCACATACTCCACTGCATCTTGCTTGCAACAGCGCTGTGATTGATGGCCTCCGCGGAGTAAGAAACACCCCTCCATCCCCAAGATTCGGAATCCCTTAGAGAGCCAGAGTATGTTGAAGGAAATTCAATACGAGGCGGTGAGGGGATATACAACATTCAGGGGCACGCATCAACCTTGCATGTTAAATCTTCTGCATGGGCCAGTTAGGTTAGGTAGCTAAATCTTTCGTCCTTCCACGTCCGAATTGACTTTGCTAGCTCGACTAAAGCCGATACCAACCCAGCCACGATGGAACTCATGCTTTACAGAAATGGGCACCTCCCAACCGCTAATCCTTTTGTATTTTGATTGCACGGAAACTGTTGGCACAAGAGGCTTTATCCTTCATCTCAACCATGCAATTTCATGTTTGGGTGGCAATACTAGGTGCTCGCTTAACACAGGATTAAAGACAATAAGCGAGGCTCTATCATATAGCACAGTGCCAAGTGCCTCAAGGAAACCTCACGTGTCTCTGCTGTACTGGTTGTTTTGAACATGCAGGCCCCTGAATTTCCAAAGCCCAGGATAGGCAGTCCCATTGGGTCCGAGGTGGAGAACGCAAAAACGCGGCTCCCAACAGGTTATCCCAAATTGGCAAGGGCTCTTTCCAAAGGAATTTGGTAAGAACTTGTGATCTTCAGAAAGTTTCATCTGCAACAGGGAGTGTTACGCTTCGGGTTAAGAAAAACTGGCTGCATCGTACAGAAGCAGCAGAACGGGAATGTCCAATCTTGGAAAAGCTTCTTCAAGATTGACATGGTGGCCCAACAGAATCCATCTCAAGAGACCAGCAAGCTGCATCAACAGATCCAGGTATTGGCGCAATGCTGCTGCGAGGACCTCGGGGGTCCTTATTAGAAAAAGTGGATGCAAAATTCCAAAAACTGTTTCATACTACATCACCTGGTGCTTGCAGTGCCTTAAAAGCTTCGCGATGCTTAGTTGATATCATGGCCTGGTCCCGCCGCTTGCCATTTCCCAATTCTTTGAGAAAAGTACCTAGTAGGTTTCTGGAGCCTCCATAGACTTACAAGCATTGGGGGCTATAGTTCGTGAGATGCAATTTTCAAGGAATTTTGATCAGCTTCTGCTTGCAGTGTTTGAGGCGCACGCAAGGTTTAAGGAGCTCAGGATGGTGGAAGGCTCAGCCCCAAAAGCCTTGAGTTTAGGGTCGATGGTTTTCAAGGGATTCATACTGAATCTCTTTAGATCACCGAGTTCCTCTATAGTTATGGAGTTTCCAGGCCTTTCAGGCAAGCTTGCTAGAAGTCTAGGATTCCTGCTTGAAGCAGCAAATTGTTCGTCTTCTCCTTGGCAAGCTTGCCTCCCCAGTAGCGTTGCGAAAGGGACGTGTGTGGAACCTAATCTCCCTCTCTTGACAATCTCGAGGTACGTTGCCGTTATTCTGTACCTTTGGAAAACCCCAAAAATGCTTTGTCGTGAGGACTTAGAGATGAACATCCAAATCATGCAGAATCCTTACTGAATATGTACCACCGAGGTCCTGCTGGTGAAGCCCTAGACCCCACGACCAAGATCCATAACCCCGAAACTTCCAAGTGTCAGTCGAAGGCCTAAAACAAAGACCCAGATCCAGGTCCCGATCCTTGGGGTCCTTATATACCTTGTTCATATCCTGTGCGTATCTTTGGAGCCTGTTAAGGAACTTTAATTAAGTTACTATAAATGAGGAAACCGCGTTATTTACTGTATCTCCACATCATAGAAGATTTAAATACGGTTACTGGACAGCAACCCTGATTTTTTCCTAGTCTAAGGTCTTGCTAAGCATGACTGGCGACCAGCAGTCTGCTATCGCTGCCTGGGAGCGCAAGAACCTGAGCTCGCGAAATTAGGGTTTCTTACAAGTTGCTAGTAAGGAATCGACAACAAAATGTTTTTGTAATGTAGAAGCAAGTGACAACTATTATGTTATTACATGGAACGAGCACAAGGAAACTATAAAATCTGTATGTCATGGAGTGTTTAAAGTCTTCAGAACTCGCGGAATTCAGGTTGGGCGGCTCTAGATAGGGGCCTATGTTGTGCTATGTTGTGATTGTAAGGAAATAAAGCCTGTACATGTTCAGGCTTGTTCATTGCGTGTTAAAATTATGGAGGGTTTTCCGAGTGGTTGCTCATGACTGGAACAAAGACTGTTCGCTTTCCAGGCTTTCAGGTTGTTAGGATGTTTGTAGGAAAGGAATGAAATTCCCATTTTCGACCTTCATACGCAGACCCCATTTGTGGGGTACAAGCTTTACCAGGTGGCGCAAGATTTTCTCCATCACCATCTCGCTCGTCTAGATTTTAGGGAGCTGTCTGGGTGCTGTGTTTACTAGAATATGTGTGGTGCACTGCGTTCAGGAAAGGAACGATGGGGTCGTGACTCCCGAAAGAGCATATCTACAAATTGATTTCTCCTGAAGGTATGATTTCTGACCGGCAGCGATGCCCAATGCCCCCTTCATAGCAACCCAACAATTACCTCTGGCAGCGGGTTCCCAAGCCGATTCAAAGCTCATAAGCCCTAGACCTCAAACTACTTTGGAGGCTTTCGCCAAGCAGATCCACGCACAGCTGCAGCAGAAGAGGAGCCAGAAGCTGTTTTTCATGTAAGAATTACGAGTTTACTGGTGTTTAGTTTTGGGGTTCGTTTTTGGGAGCGGCTAGACTGCATTGGGTTGATCATGGGTCACCCCAACGTCTTTTTGCATCCAAAAGTCGTGTTGGTTTGGTTTTTTGAGAACTTCACATTATTGACCAGTTCATGGGGTCCAATGACCTCCGCACACCCCATATATATATCCATGGCCAGCAAGGCGAGAAAGGCAGACAATCAATTTGCTTCAAAACGAGCGTCATCGCCTTTACTATAGCAGCCCCAAAAAACAAATTTGTTCCACATGATAGTGAGGGTCCCATATCCAGCGATGGGCGGGTGGTTCATGTCAGCGGGAATGGTACCGGGTCCGTGCAGAGCCCGCCTTTCCCGAGGTCGTGTCTGCTGTTTTTCTTGCAGAAGTATGGTTTACGTAGGCCCTGGATTTTGATTTAAGGTTGTAAGCATCTGCTGAAGGACGATTTCCAGCATGGAGCCTAGGGCCTAGGGCTCGCCATTAGAGAATGCTTGTAGGCATATGAGTGCTTAATACTTTTTATAAACAGCATACTGAGTGAACTGGGCTTTGTCCTATGCCACATGGACATTTCTGAAAGTTCATAACCGTTTTTTGCGGTCTTCAGAATCAGGGATACAATATTTGCGCTGGTTCAAGACAGAAACCAAAACTGAGCAAATGCATACGATTACATCCCAAATAAGCTGGCTACTCATCTCCCCCAGAACATGAGGATCATCGCTAGACAGATCCTTAACCCAGCAACCACATGCAACCACTACACGTAAAACCGCACCGGACCACAAGCTTAAAACTCCATCCCACGGACCTTGCACTTTACCTCAAACCACACGGTCTCAAACCCACGTGGTCCTTTCCTCTTGAGATGCAACATCCCCCTCCCCCACCCTCATAAGATGAAATATTCCCCACAAGAGACTTTCTGCATCTTACAAGCAGGGAAACCATCAACTCTGAACCCTACAAAGAAAAACCCGCAAGCTTGCCGTGTAAATGCTTCCAAATCTTGGGATTAGAGGCTTGGTTCAGCTTCGGCAGTATCCTTTCAGTAGGTGTTTGAAGTTACATTGGAACCTTGGCATAGGGATTAAATTAATGGATGTAATTCGATCACAACTTAAAGCATATTTCCATTTTTCTATTTACTAGCTTCGTATCGGACTCAGGCTGAAGATTTGCAATGGTGTTAGGACTTTTGTTTTGCAAGTCGTGATGGAATGGTGTAAAAGCTCAATATTAGGATCAAAGTAGATTCCAACACCATGCATTCCTTCATGCACCAGCTCAAAGTCTGTAATTGACACCCATCGCTCGGAACTCCAAATTTCACTAGCAGGCCTACCACTAGACATGATGTACATCAAGACAGTGCTACAGGTTGTCTGTAATTAGACGCTCCGCTTTAAGAGCCTTTTTCGGCGAAGCTTGGGGAAAGTCGTAAAGAGTTTCTGAGGATCCCTCAATTCAATGAACGTGCTAGAAATCCAGAGGCATACCCCCATTTTGAGAACCCAAAGTCTTTCATATTCGCCCCCGATCCCCCTGCAGAAGCAATATGATCGCTTCCTCCTGTCTTGAAGGGAAAGGATCAGTACCTGGTCAACAAGGTTCGCAGTCATGCCCGTGGTGGGCACCCAGCCTGACAGAAGGATAGAATTGGCTGTCCCGAAGATGCGTCCCAAAATTCAGGCACAATCAATCGTCAAATTCTTGCCTGGGGGTGAAGCTCTAGTACCTAAGCCTTAAAAAGACGATGACCTGGAGCTAATGCTTTACTTGCCACCTCAGAATCAAGCCCTGCGAACAAACCAAAAGCATCAATGCACTTTCTAAATTTGAACTATTCTTCTTGAGCATTGTACCCGGAGATCCACAGCGTGTTATTGCGGTACGTTTACGTTCTTCAGCAGCGATTCAAATCAAAAAAAAAAACAAAAAAGCTAGCCCTGCCAGGCCCTGGGTGGAATTCCTCGTGATTGCACTTGGGAATTCTACTTCCGCTGAGGAGAAAATTACGCGATGTCGTATTCCCGAGATTCTAGGATCGTTTGCTCTGATCTATAAGTAATATATATCCAATTTGGCAGTAAGTCCTTGACTAATACAGCAACGAAAACGTGCGGCGTTAGTTCCGTAGCCTGGAGATATTCTTGGTTGTGAGTTTTATCTATCGCCTCCCACTTGTATTGCCGAACGGTTTGGCGTTGAATAATTATTGGACAGAATCAAAATTTATCCCAAAAAAGAATTCAAATAAAAGATTCGGAAATTGATTAGAAGCTCTAAAGGCTTTGATTTCTTTGGATAGAATAAAATACGATTATTTTTCCATAATTTCTCGTCTCATTTATCTCTCTCTTTTCATTTTTGTCCTACGATTCAATTATAAGGAAAAAGCATGATTGTGAAAAATTTCGTCTATGTCGATTTATTAATATTCTATATTTCGGTTTGTCGCGTTCATATCGATTTATCGATTTATGATTCTATTAATAAGTTTTTAATTTCTTGATTTGCGCGCTGATCTCCTATTGAATCTATATATTTTATTCTATTATTCTCTTTAATTGTAAAATATTTTTAACATATTAAATTTTCGAATGAATTGAAATTTCGGGAAGATGTTTTAGATGATGCAAGATTGCCGCGAAATATAAATGCAAATAGATTTTCTCTACGCTTTACGATGATTCTCGTTTTTTCGAATTTTTTAATATATTAAATTATCGAGTGAATTGAAATTTTGAGAAGATATTTTAGATGACTTAAGGGCGCCGCGAAATATAGATGCAACTAGAGTTTTCTATGATTTACGACGATTCTCGTTAGAGATCTTTGCGGATTTATTTGAGGATATTTCGGAGGCTTGGGGCGTAATTTCAGTATATATATATATATATACCTCTCAATAATATATATTAAAAATAAGATAATCTATTTCTTATTCGCGATTAGGCTTAAGAAATAAATGAATAAAAGAAATTTAATGCTGAAATATTATCGGAATTTCATTGCGATAACTGAAAAAATTCCTTTATAGAAATATTATTGAATTTTTTTATTTTCATTATTTTATTATATTTGGATTATATACGGATAATTGAATGAATATAAAATGATTTTTAATATTGAATTCTATTGCTAAAAGATTTTATGAGGATAAATATATTATTTTTTCGTCGATATTTCATTATATCTAGATATTTTTTTATTAACGAGATATACGACAAAAATTAAGATTCTTATAAGGATTGATATATTTCTTTTTTATTGATATTTGATTATTTTTAGATATTTAATTTTATTATTGAATCATATGATCAAGGAAAGAATCTTATAAGCATAAATATGTTTCGTTTATATTGATATTCAATTATTCTTGGTTATTAAGATTAATTAGAAAATTACGAAGATAGCGGTTATGATGATAATTAAAGCATAATTTCTCAAGGATTTTCTTTCTGAATACTAAATATAAATCTCTTTGAGTTAATTTCTTAAATACGATTAAGATTCGTTTGATTGATTATTTCTATTAGTTAAATATTGTAGCATATCTTTTTTAATGATTTTATTCTTATTAGGAATCTCGATTAGAATCGTTCGATCGATCTCTCTAATTCATGAATTTCATATTCATTCTTTCGAATCTAATTATTTGGCAATATTTAATCGACAAACGATCTTTCTTGAGGGAGGCAGAAATAGTATTCGTTTTTTTTATCATTAAATTATTCAGAAATATCAGATATTTATTCTAGTTATTTATTGAATTATTTTATATCTTGAATTTCGGCGATTGATAATGGGTAGGGTAATTGATACGTTTTTTGAATTAGAAATTCGAAATGATAACTTCATTTTGAAAATCACTTGAATTATCATGATATTCTTTAAAATCGCTATTGATTTCAATTCAAGATATTATTATAGGCATATATTCTTAATGATTGGGCGGCGCAAATATAAGGTCAATCGTTGATCCTTATATTATCGTTAGAGATAATGAATCGAATATTCATTCCTATAGATAATTTCTAATACGAAATTTAGAAAAAGATATATCGTATTTCTTCGTTTGATAGATTTCTTTCGAATATTATGAGCAAATGGGATCTTGTGATCTTAATATTATTTATTTGTTTAAATTTGTTTGTATTTCGTTGATTTTTTTAATTCTTCGGGAAAATATATTTAAGGATTATTTTGATTGGATCAATGAGCGGAAATAACGATTTCTTATATAATTTGATAAAGAATTATTTCAAAAATAATTGACGGCGGATTATATAATCGTTGATAATATAAATATAAAAAATAGAAAATTAGATTTTTCAAAATATGGATCTAATTTTCATATAAGAATGAATAAAATATTCAATCATGAAATTAGAATAATATGATCGCCATTTGATGACGATTCCTCAATAAGAAAAATATATCTGCGAATGCTCTAAGATTTATTCGTTATGAGAATAGCTCCGATTCCTAAACCCTTTTTATTTCTAATTCATATCTCAAAATCATGTGTCTGTCGATAATGATGAATTGGAATAGAATGATAATATATTAATTTTCAATTTTGCAATGGCTGAAAAACGGAATTTAATTATCTCAATGAAATATCTCTCATATTCGATCATATAGATATAAATAAACCAAGCAATGATATTATATAACAATTTTTTTTATTTGATAAATAAATTTTTGAAATTTTATCTATTCGTTTCAATTACGTAATGAATCTTGGATTTTAAATGAATAGGTAGATTGATATATAAAGGAGGCAGGAGATCGGTATCGCCATCAGACCAGCTAGATTGTGCAGAAATATTTCATCACTTCTCGACGGATTTATGGTGTAAAGTTGAGGAGTTATACGGTCTTGGGATCATGTAGTGTTACCGATTTAGGGATGAAATTTTTGAAAATATTGCTTGCGTATGTGATGAAAACTTAACTCTTTTGCGTGCTTAGCGTGACTTCGGATTTTGATTTTTCAGAATTCCCATGTGGTTTTAAAACCGGCACAGATCGAATGAAGAAGACGTCTCCCAGATTGCGCTTTGTATTTTCCACGGTATGGTGTGATATATTGGGATCTATGCAGGGCGGGTGGCTCAGAAGCAGTTTCTAGATGTGATAGTTATGCTGAATCAAAGGTCAGCATCTCAGGAAATATCCTCATATAGATGAATATAAAACTCTTATTAAAGAGGGGGGCTTCTTCAACGCGGGGTGTAATTAAGAACCCATATAACCCTGTATCTTATCCCACTGCCATTGCATGTTCAATTTTTTTCTCTACAAAATATTTTCCCAACATGAGAGGACCCATTATCGACCCCAACACACGGTCATGCTGAGTATTGAGACATGCCCAAACAAAGTACCCTTAATTGTGAGAAACCCCTATGTGGTGATTGTACTGAATTATTGTGCTTGGGTTTCCATTATAATGCGGGGCCCCATATGCATTTCCCCCAGTCTGGGAACAAGAATTCAAGGAAATTTCCATTTGTCATATCCCTAGATATCGAATCCTTGAAGCCATAAGCACTTGGGCAA
>CAJNIZ010025114.1:0-22196 GCA_905231905.1 Symbiodinium pilosum
CCGTATGCGTGCGCAACGGTCCAGCTATGTCACGCTACAAGACAAGTTGCTGGGACTGACTTTTGAACGTTTCGCGAACCTTTCGCTGCCCTTTCGCGAGCTTTCGCGCGCAGTGTTCTTGCATCATGCGTCCACGTGTTTATATATTTTTAAACATGTCTGTTTGGACGATCCCCATGGAAAACATCATGGACGACGAAATGGCAACTATGGCCGTGCAGGTGTATCTGGGGATGGAATGCAGGTGCCGCAATAATGAACAAAGTGATGTTGATGTCCCTAAACCCTAAGCCCTTGGGACCCTAAACCCTAAGCCTTTGGCACCATAAAATTGGAAATTCTTCAGGCTCCTACATTACGGGGGTTTAGGGCTTAGGATTCAGGGTCAAGGGCCCAAGCTTAGGGTTTAGGGATTAAGGCCCGGACCCAGATATTCAGAGATTCCTGACCCAGTAAAGACCCCGCAATGACGTTTAACCCCCGCCAGTCTCTAGTCTAAAGTGTTTGGGCCCTAAACCCTAAACCTTAAACCTTAAGCCCTAAACCCTAACCCCTAAACCTTGTGTTTGGGCCCTAGACTTTGGAGGGCTGGCGACAAAAACAGTTGAGCGGGCGGCTAAATTCAAAGGCTCCAAAGCGGAAATAAGACAAGGGCTATCGCTTTTGGGATTAGGTATCGCTTCTTCAGNNGTATCGCCAACTCATGTGTGCTGCAGTGCTACATGGGCTTGCGCGAGTCGGTTCGATTCTCATTCATTCGTAGTACAAGCTTAATACTGGAATCGCCGTTTCCTTGAGCCGGCCGCATTTTCATCCAATCGTAGTACAAGTTTAGTACTGGAATCGACGTTCCCCCTGACTCAGGCTGACCCAAATATCTTGGGAGGTATCGCTTTTGGGATTAGGTATCGCTTCCTCAGCTCATTGCACTCATTTCCTTCTGCAGTACTGCTACAAAGGGCTACCGTCTAGATGCTTGCTCAGTTTGAAGTAGGGATTATAAGGGTTAATATCTAATTTAGGGAATACAGAGATAATGGAAAAGAAAATGGAAGCTACTATTTAGGGTTTAAGGGGTGTCCACGAGTTGCTGAGTTTCTGGCATCTTATAGTTTTCAGTGTGTTGAAGTCTTCAGAAAATCCTGCCAGCCCCTGAAATCGTCCTTGCATTCTTGTCTTCCTTCCGGTCCCCATAAATATTCACAATTCGTTTTCTTCATCATTGCAAGCCCTATCTGTGAACCCAAAAACTTATACGTTCTACAGCTCTTCCAAAGGCCGCAAGTGCCATGCCGGAGAGGGAGCAAGCTAAACGTGTAACTGGGCAGAAGGCGGTCCTAAGGGGTTATGGGGCCCGTGCTCCCTTAAGTACCATCCTTAGATGAAAGCAAATACTTCTGCGACTTGTTCTCCCAAAAGGCCACCTATTTTTCGCGAAACCTCCAGGAAGTAGCCCCATAATCCCTAACCGTATGGTGAGCACCTTCTTCTGGATGTGCCAACGCGAGAGGCCCGCGGTGGCACTTCGTTCGGAGGAAGCACAGGAGTTTGGTCTGAGGTAATCTGGGTTGCTAATGAGGGTTCAGGGTTTAGGGTTGGCTGCTGTCAAGGAACTTAAGCTAAGTTACCATAATGGGTATAAACTAATATAATTTCCCCAGTATAGCAACTTAAACTAACTTCCTTTCAAGCAACCCAGTAACGGGCCCAGAGTTTAGGGCTCTCTATTGCTTATCTATACCTTCGGGCGCACACATCCCCAGCCTCCGATGCTGAAGTCCTGAAATAAACACAACCCTCGTTCTTGCAAACCCTAAACCCTAAACCCTATGCCTAAAGCCCGCAGCCTGGCGTCTTCAACTGAACCGAACACCGAACCAATAAGCCTGGTACCACAAAACTCTAAATGGGGGTTTCCCAAAATTAGGGGTACCCTTTTTCGGGGTCCCAATAATAAGGACTATAGTATTTTGGGCTCTATACTGGGGTCCCCCTATTTAGAGAAACAACCTTAAATATCCCCCTTTAAAATTACCCATACAACCCCTATACAACCCCTTCTATCCCGATGCTGGACCCCAGACCTTGACTGGGTCACCCCGCAAAGCTTTCCAGGATGGATGATTACACTGAGGCCTCCCCCGAAACGAAAACAGGACCCCTAACCTCAGCCCACATGACCCCAAAAAGAATGAATGATCCTTTCTACATAAATATATAAGTAATCCCCCACCCCCCAAAATGTATTACAGGCTCCCTAACATTGGTCCAGTAACCTCTCAACTCTACAAACTCTGAGCATCCATCAAAGATTGCCCAGAACCCTCCCTGCAGCTCAATGATATCAACTGAAATGATGAGAGGTGGGACTCTACTATTTAGGGTTTAGGGTTTAGGGTATAGGGTTTAGGGTTCAGGGTTTAGGGTTTAGGCTAATGCAGTCAACTCGTAGACTCTTCCAAACGAAGTGCCAGCATAGAGTGTGGAGCAGACGTGCTTGTTTAAGGAACATCATTTAGCACGAGGCGATTATGTTTTTGGGGCAAGCAGTGTGATGGTAACACAGCGCCTGGCTCTGTCCTTTGGAGTAAGGATGTCAAATGCCACCGTTTCCCTGACCCCTGACACAAACCGTTCTGCATCATGCCGTCCATGGTCCTCATGTGAGATAAGATGTTCCTTGCTGGAGGGGATGATGCGGGCAATGCAATTTTGAGGGAAGAGGCTGACTTAGGCCCAGGTCATAGGACAAGAGTCATGCATAAAGGAGACTGTTTAACTGCGCGATTCCAGACTTGATCTCCGTGCATTCGGGAACATCCGCCATGCATCTCTTTTAGCTTATGCGCCCGCTGTCCGGGCTCTTTAGACTCAACATAGGCCACGGGAGCGTATCTTTCTGATTCTTTGTCCTTATGGGTCGGTCCAGATCTGTGAATATGATAGCTTCAGGTGCCAGAAACCATTCAGTTCTTTTGCATTGGGGGCCTATAGTACAGCCCCCTCATTTGGTACTTATACCCTTTAGGCTACAGGTCATGGAACATCATGCTGTGCCCAAAGCCCTGCATAAGCGCATGTGAGGCACTCCGTGATTGAACTGACAAATTGCTGAGCAGCACAGGCCTAAAGCACTATGGATCCCTTATGCGAGAACAAAATGAAAAAACTCATGGACAACGAAATGGGGCTTATACGTGGGCTTATAGAAACAGTTGCCAATATCATGTCCGCAGATTCCTTGTGTAATTCCAAATCTGCGGAGTACCAGAAACATGTATACGTTTTAATGGTAGTCATTTAGGTTCATGCCTTCACACAGCTTATGTAGCGTTCTACTGGGGCCTATGCAGCTCTAGAATGCTTAGAGTGACTAACGGGTATATCGGATTTGCATAGGGTTTACCCTCCCCCAAACTTGCCTGGAACCAATCCAGGCCACATTGAAAAGGGACAGAGGGCCTGAACAAGCCTCTTTTAAACCGTAATCCCTAAACCCTAAACTCTTTTACAGATTCCATGCTAGATTGCGGAAACGCATGTTTTTTAATGTTCACGCCGTCTTGGCTTGCGGCTTAGGAAGCCCCAAACCCCAAACATCAAGCGCTAAACCATATATGCGCCATAGTCTACACTCCTAGTATCCCCCTTAATAACCCCTATAGTAGTCCCCTATATAATCCCCTATATATACAACCCCCCTTTAATGAGTTTAGACCCTAAACCCTAAACCCTTTTAGGAGCTATAGCCCATGTTGAGCTTGGGGGCCATGTTCAAGCTTAGGTCATCCGCTTTGGAGTTGGAGCGCTTAGAGTGTGTTAGGCTTCTGCAGTAGCTTAACCCTAAGGCCCTAAGGCCCCATGTAGGTGCTATCTATAGACTTTGGGGCCCAATGTAGACACTTCTGAGAGACTTCGGGCCCCAGGAGAAGGTTTAGTTTAGGGTTTAGGGCGCATGTTCGTCTACTGCAAGCCTCGCACTGTCTGCATACAAGCGAGCTGGAAGCTCCGACATCGGAGGTGACACAAAGACGCCGGATGCTCGCAGAGCAAATGAGCTGCAATCATGGGATTAAGGGTTTGAAGGTACCTTTGCCCCTAATACCGTTTTGTCAAACAGCTATTAAAGCTCTTCTTACAGCTCTGAAGCCCTAAACCCTGAAGCCGGGAGCTTAGGCTTATACATGGTAAGAGCCCCATGCAGCGCGGATTCTCAAAAGTTTCGGGTTTATCGCACCGAAGTAACAGCCAATGCTCCTGGCCCTGTAGCAAAGCCTAGCAATAGAGAGTTCAGGGTTTAGGATACAAGGATGGTAAGGCTCGGGGTCCACATTGGTTTAGAAGTTAGGGTTTAGGGTTCTAGGTTGGCCTTTAGAGACCTTTGAAAAAGATTAGTATAGATGGGTCCCTATAAAACCAATAAGGGAATATTCAAGGAACCCAAAGGCCTACCCAGGGTTTAGAAGTTAGTAGTATTGGCACTCCAAGTTACAAAGAAACCCCATTGCTTTTGGAAGCTCCCGGTCGAACCTCAAGGATTGACCGCTTCTGGGTGCCTCTTCAGTCTGTGGTTCCGGCATGTGTCCCAAACTAAACCCTACAGTAGGTTAAAAAACTGACCGACAACCCCAAGTTCTACATACTTAAGGGTTCAGGGTATAGGGTTTAAGGTGCAGGTACATCCAGATCATCCCAAAACCGGGTGTCCTCATTGTTTTCTGATTGAGCTGCAACATCCCTTTTGGTTTGCAGGGGCTGCAGCACTCACTTGCAAAGGTTGGTCATCGGCAACCCTAAACCCTGAACCCTTAGCCGGTAGTACTATCCCTCTCAACGGCTGCACATGTGCAAACATCAAGTAGTCTAAGCTTAGACCCTAAATCCTAAACCCTAAGTCCCAAACCCTAAACCCTAAGCCCTAAATCCTAAACCCTAAATCCTGAACCCTAAACCCAGGTGTTAAAAAGCTGTAGCAGTGAAGGGGATCTTGGGTTCAGGGCTTGAGGCTCAAGGAGTCTGGGTCTTTTGAACCTTGATTTGGGGGTTACCCTAAATTAGGAAAATGTAGGGTGAAGGGTTTAAGGTTTCCCAGAACTAGGCATTACCGGGCTCAGTCATGGAGAATCAAATAAAGAAAGAATGTAGCACATGATATGGAAACTGGGATGATTCGGTGCTTTATGGGGATGAGGGTTTCCGAAAATTCGGGGCACTTCTTGGAGGTCCCTTTCTTCAGGACTATTGTGTCTTGGGCTTATATTACGGCCTCTATGTATGGAAACCAACGTTTACGCATCCTTCTTGGTAGATACGTTGAATGACTTTCCTCAAAACATGCCTAAGCCCTACACCCAGGAGACGCCAATACTCTTTTCGCAGTCCCCATATGTGCCCCAGAAGCTCCCGACTTCGAGAAACCACACATATCAAAGTTAACTGTTAAGGCAGTAAGTTGCCATAATATGGGTCAAGGGCTTCCTCATGATAGTAGCTTAGTGTAAGTACCTTAACAGCAACCCGCGGAAGATTGAATTCAAGACCTGACCCCAAGATCCTACATTGATTCCCGCGTTACCCTCAGGTTCAGGGTTTAGGGTTTAGGAGGCCGGAGGCTGTTTGTAGAGCTTTTTACGAGACACCTGGCTTCAATCATGGATGGCAAGGTCCGCGCCCCGCCGCAGCTGTCGCACTTGAAGGCCTTCTTGGGTTGCAAAGCATAGATTAGAGAATGTACAAGGCTTCCCCTCAAGGATCTACGTCTTTAACATCTAGGATGTCATCTGATCCCCAAAACACCTATAAAGGAACCCATTTGGGCCAAAACTACATCCTGTTGAGGCACTTGGACCTTTACGGTGGGGATTAGGGTTTAGGATCTTGGGTGTCGGGATGCGGGTTCCCAGGTTCTATGTGAGATATAGTGCAAACTCCTAATATCCCCCTGAATAACCCCTGTACTACTCCGCTATATAATCCCCTGTAAGCCCCTATAAGGAGTTCAGACAATAGCTCATAGGGTTTACGGATGTGGGCTTCTTGGAATACTCTGACCTCTGGGATCCTTCTTATAGAGATAATGCTAAGATGGTGTACATCACACAAGAGGTTTAGTGATTAAGGTTTGCGGTATAGGGTTTAGGGTGCAGGTGTAGGGCACTCATGCACAGAAATACCCAAATTGCATGCACCGCTATACAAGGTCTCTTCGAGAAGGTCTCTAGTGTTGCTAATTTTTTGAAGGCCAGGGATGCTTGATGTCAGCGTCAGTTTCCCCAATGTGGGCTGCTGCTACCAGCCCCTCCTTTGTTACGTATTTTTCACACCTTAACCCCTATATGCCTTCATCGCTGATGTTTCCACCACCACAACCCGAATTCCAGGAACACTAGCTGAGCCGGCAACAGCAACAACAAAACTAAACCCAAAGCCCTGAAGTTCTGTCAGCTACCGACTTCCCCCATTGTTCCTCGAACCTCTAGAAACTGCAAATTGGCTCCTGCAGAAGATGATCTTACTACACCTGTTACAAAAAAGGTTTACCAACATAACAAGTATTTTCTCGAACACCTTAGACGTCAGTCGCTTCGGCAGGGTGGACCTTTCCGTCCGCTGCGTTCAACTGTTTGATTTTGGTGGGCCACTTGGGGAGCATGTTCCACCAGCCCCCTCCAGTGGTGCTTCAGGTTTAATGTGTACGTGTTCAGGTCTGCATGCGACCAAACGTGTAGATGTCAATTCGGTTACACTAGACCCCATACCCTAGCGGCAGCACGGGCTTGAGATGCGTCTACAAGTATGCCACTAGCAAACCAGCCTAGCCGCGCAGTGACCCGAGGGCGGAAGCATCAAAAGCATCAAAGCTGATTCTAAAGCTAAAGTAAAGAAGGACTCCAGCCACCTAAGAGGCTAAACAAAAATGAGTGCCCAAGTAATAAGAACAGCATAAAAGCGTTTGCCGCTGGGTTGTGATACAATGTCACCGGGAATCTTGAAGAACAATACTGTGAGCAAGGTCCCTCAAGCTATTCGTCAATTGCCTGGAGACGTGCAAAATCCTCGTCTGCTCGTATTACTACTACCGCTACAGAAATGACTTGTGACTTTTTCGCCGCGAGGGAACGAGTCTTTAGTGAGCCCTCTAAAGTAGCCAAGCTAAAGCCGCCCGGAAAAGATTGGAGAACAATAAGAATCCGTAAGCAAGTAGACGCATTGAAGGGGCAAGTCTAAACGCCCTGCCCCTGATTCGGCTGCATCGAGGCCGTTGCGGCGCAGTGACGTTTTGCTTTACTAGGGATTACTAGGACTCTCGTGGCCTACTGCCCGAGATGACTCATGGTTTAGGGTTTAGGGTTCAACATCAAGGGTTTGGGATTTTGTGGGCCTGCATGGAGGTTTTCGGAGAATTGATACTTACGCCTACAGCCTTCATCAGCCCCATGGCCTCTCTGCCAATTTGGCCTTCCGAAGCTTCCGAACTCAGTAGAATGGATGGTCCCTCTCTGAGGTCATGTCCATAATTCTGACCCAAGCACTTGCACAAGGAGCCGTGATCCTATGATATGACGGAATCTCGTTTTAATTCACTTCCTCAATCTTATTAGCAGAGGCAAGTCGCACAATCTCCCGAAGAAATCAACCGACACCTTTTTGCAACCCGTCCCGACCGATCCTTTACGGTAAGGTCAAGATGTATGAAGTCCGTTAACTTCAATGAGGCCGACATCCTTCTGCAATCGCCCTAGACCTATAACAAACATAGTCTTTGTACCGATTCGTTAGGGTTGTTGATAAGGTGGACCCCCCACTCTGCAACAGTGGTGTAATAGGAATATAAGAGGACTCTAATATAGTTGCCATTATGCCTTATAGCCGAGTCATGGACTATAATAATGAAGGAGACTGCAACCTTTCAGGGGCTAGCATATACACTACTATCTTGGGGCTTACTTCCTATTCCCAACCTTCCTTTGCCCCACCCTTTGAGGCCTCTGAACCTTGGGAAATAACCCAAACCCCTGACTAATCGCCCCCTCCCCTTAATAGGGATTAGAATAGGGATCCTAATATTAAGGCACTTAAAAGGAGGGGGTTTATTCATCATGGGTCTACATTACCCTGAGTCAGATCTCCACCGCAAATGAACGCCGCGCCGGCCCCGAAAGCCACGGCCCGCGGGAAAACAAAAACTGGCATGCCGAGTTAGGAGAAAGCTACTTGGAGGGTCAGGGGGGAACTTGTTAAGTAGGTGAGTAGTGGGAATAAGTAGGGTTACTATTATGCTTTATAACTTTCTAAGCCCCCCTGACCCTCCAAGTAGGGAACAACCAACCCTAAATCCTCAACCCTGAACCCTAAAATTCCTCCATTCCCATCCTCCGTGACGGCAACGCTGCCCTGTCGCGTGCGACGGCTTCCGGGCGCGAACATCCACAGGTAAGCCGTAGCAGCTCTTTTGACCGAGGGCGAAATCCAAAAAACAGAGCGTCTGGGTAAGGTTACAAGTTATGTATTGTTTGGGGTTTCAGGAATGGCCCGGAAAAAACCACTTGGAAGCTTTCTTCTGCAGCTCTCATTGAAACCATTTACTACGTGATCTGCAGAAGACTAGCTATGGATCAGCGAAGCCCTGCCAAGGACCACGGTTTCAAACAACACTGATTCTTGTAATTTAGGATTTAGGGCTTCGGGTCCCTAAACTCTACACCCCCAAGCCCAAAAATTTCCTTCCAGGGAGCCTGACACATCTACAGCATACCTAGAACCCTAAACCCTAAACCCAAAGTTTTGCCCATCCCAAACGAAGCCAACAAGCCCTTGGCGCTGAGCCTAGCAGTCCCCCGAAACTTGCATGTCTTAAACCTTAATCCTAGGGGCTTAGGGTTTAGGGTTTAATTTGGGGGTAACCCCCCCCCCCGCCAGAATAAGGAATGGAGGGCGCCAGATTAAAAGAATGATTGGGGCCCTTGGGACTCAATTTAAAAGAACAGGAATGCATTCCTGCGTCATTGGGACTCTCGGACTTCTATTATAGAATGAATAGGAATGTATTGAATATATCTCGATTATCAGGATTGGTCCCCCAGAAAATGTTTTCAAATGTGGTCCCCTTTTCCCCCTACGAAGAGCCACCTAATTGTAGCTAGTCTTTGAAGCCTAATTCTGCCAACATATTGTTCTTTAAATATGGACCCCTTTATAAATCAAGTGCTCGGATTAAGCACGAAAATCGGTCCTTTCCCGGGCTGCAATGCTATGAGCCCTAAGCTGTCAATTCTGAGCACCATAACCAAAATGCGCCACTGTAAACCCTCAATGCCAGGCATCAGAACCCTTGCCCGTAGATGCCAAGCTGTGAAGTTCAAGCACCAAGCCCTGCATCCTCTTACTGGTGCTTAGTAGGGAATGGGGAGTTAAATCCCTATATAACCCCTATTACATATTTATATATATATATTCATTCCTTTATTCCCCACTAACCCCCAGGGCCCGGAAGCACGGCGGCTCGTTATCAGCGCGAGAACAAGCTCAGGCATCGGTCCAGACATCCTGGAGGCGAAGATTTAAGGCTTTAGGATTTAGGGTTTAGGGCATAAAATCTGAACACTTTTTCCAACAACAATGCCCAATTATCGCTTAGAAGGGAATAACCGCAAACGGGACTTAATGCAGATGACTGTAGGGTCACAGTGGTATGTAACAAGCTTGTTGCTATGGCTGGACGCTTCTCTAGTAAAGTAACCCTACACACGAAAGCCTAGAGCCTGATAAACCCCAAACCCTAAGCACTAAAGCCTAAAGCCTCATGAGCCCCTAAACTTTCCTCCAACCAAGCCTGGATGGGTAGCTTTCTAGCTCAAGCCTGGGTTTTTGCATTGTCAAAGTTCAGACCAGGACCCTCCTAGTACCCTTAGTTGGGCCTGTAGGCCCCTAATAGTTTTGGAGTTAAGGCCTTGTTGGCACAAGAGTGGGTACTGAGAACTAAATAGAAGGACCTTCTGCAACAACTAGCCTTTGGGGGCGCCTGCATGCCTGTGAATTACAAGCTTTGTCGGTGCTCAACCCTAACATTTAACAAATCTGACCCTGAACCCTACTGCAGGGCTTGTATTGTATACTCTAAGCCCTAAACCCTGAACCCTATACCCTAAACTCTAAACCCTGGACGCTAAACCCTACACTGTAAACTCTAACCCCTAATCCCTAAACCCAAAACCCAACACCCAGACTACTTCAACCCAGCAGCTAAACCCTGAAAAAACCTTCCGGTTTGGTTTAGGGTTTAGGGTTTAGGGGTGGACATGTCACTGCTACATATAGGGTTTCCTAAACTTAGGGGTACCTTTTTCGGGGGTCCCTCCAATTGGGATTATCGTAGTTTGGGGTCTATATATGGTCCCCCTGTTTCGGGAAACTACCACATAGGCCGTCTTTGTACGTTGCAAGTCCAATAGAAGGACGTGGAGATCTTAAGCAGGTACCCTAAACCCTCAACCCTATGTGGGGCTTCGAAGGCTTCACTTTGGGAATGCGGTTGAATGATGGGGTTGGCAGGTTGTCGACCTTGGTAACCCGGGATCTAAACAACCTAAGGCTTATAGATCCTACCTAGGCCTCATAAATACCCAAAAGTATAGCCTGCATACCCATCCTTTTGGGGCTACCTGGACCCTAAAAACGTGTAAAATAAAGACCTTTGTGGCTGTTATTATGGGTTTAAGGCTATTATTTTACATACTTTTGGGGTTTGGGTAAAGGCTTTTATTCTGGGTAAACCCTAAACCCTAAACCCGATCCGGAGGTCTAGGTGAATCCAAAGCTAGAAGTTTCCTGAAAATTACGCTGCAGGCTTCTGCCATGTGACCCTCAGCAGCAGCAGCAGCAGCAGCAGCAGCAGCAGCAGCTGGGTCCATGGTTTCTAATCATCTCCCCTACTAACAGCTCCCCCCACCCCCCAATGATAAACCTCCCGCTAGTATGTGATAGAATGTGTTTTTGATGGGGTTTTATTGCAGGAGAGATGATTACCAGCGGTCCGCAGAAGGTAGCGGCAACTTCAATTACCTTCAGAGGTTCCCCAGACAAGTACAAAAGACTTCGGTGAGCTAATGTAGAAGCATGAGCGATTACCACAACTGGTCCTTTCTGGTCCTGATACGACTGCACCGACCACACCAGAATCCTTAACCCTAAACCCTTAGAATATATCCCAAGATAATATTCTGATTAAATAGCCTCGTACATGAAGACTTAACAATATCCTGAACCCAGTATAGGCCCTGAAACCCTGAAAGCCCCACCGCGGCCTCTGACGCCGTCTTGGTCTTTGGGTATTGCCTTCCGCACAGGTAGCTCAACATTAGATAGAAGTCCTTGCTCTGAGAGTTTGGGTTAGGGTTAAGGGTTTAGGTAGCAGGTTAGGGTTATTTAGAGTTCAACAGGGTTTAGGGTTTAGGGCAGGGGCGCCTGTACCTCCAGGTAAACTCCCAGCCCCTCATAACATTTCCCCAATATGGAGAGATACAATATTGTGTGAACTTAGTATTAGAGAGGGAGGAGCTATTATAAGGGGGAGGGGATAACTAGGAAGCGTATCCTACAGACCGCTCAAGCACGATGCTGTCTTTGCCCAAGGCAGGCGACTGGCAAAACTCGTGGGATCATATTTGGGGCCCCCCCGAAACATTGTTGCTGTTTTTGGGCATCCATGTTCCAACTGGAACATGAATGTTGAAAACTCAACTTAATCAGCTTTTGCAGAAACACCAAGATGCAATACTGCAGGGGTTTATGTTGACCATCGAAGGCCTTCTTATTTGGGCATGGGAACAGCTTTCAAGATCGCAAGCAGTGTATAGCTCGCAGAAAAAAGCAGCACTGCTTCTGTTTGGTCATTAATGCCTTGGTCATTTAGGCACCTTCCGCGCTGATATGACCTACGGCTCTTCTGCTTTCTTTACTTTCGCCCCCAACTCGACACTTATGAAATAACCTCCCCAATTTTCAAAAGGCACCTTATATATACTCACCACAAAACCATTACATCGAACAACACCCTGGCATGCACACATGTGATTATCTACAAATGTCATGTAGATCTATGCCGAATCTATGTGGAACCTATGCTGCTGGAGCTCCCTAAGGGTTACGGTGAGTATGTAGAAGGCTCCGTCGGGCATCGAACCGGGTATACAGCTTTGAAGGAGGCAAACTTGAGGGTTTAGGGTTTGGCGTTTAGGGTTTAGGGTTTAGGGTTTAAGGTTATGGGCCCTGAAGGCTACGCATGGCCACTGCTTACTAATGACAAGCCGCTCTACCCTCCACCAAGCTAACATGGAACCCGATATAGCCCCTTTTGAAAAGGACACTGTTCTTTTCTGCTGGGAAGACCGACAACACACGCGGTAGATCAATGATTGGGCCCGAGGTCGCCCAATTCCAACTACGCAAGCAATGGGGCTTTAGGTTCCAAACACGATAATCTGAATGGTCTTTGGTACCTGCAACCGTCATAATACTCACATTCCAAGCCTTGGAGTCTGAAACAGCAAGCTGACTTAGAATGCGGGTCACCGACCTGGGCTTAAGTAGGGTTTGGCATTTCCGGGAATGAAGGGCAAGCCCGTAACACCCTAAACCGCAAAGCCTTGAAGCAAGCAAATCCGGGTGGCCTTACTGTGGCCTTGTTGCTATCGTCCCCTTTCTACTTTTTGTGCGCCTTTAGAAGGCGATGACAGCCCCATGCATGCCCCCAGGCATGCTCCCAAGTTAAGTTCTACGACGCATGCCGAGAACAAAAGCCCTAACCCGGCCTTGTAGGAAAGGTCAGCCAAATCCATCTTCCTCTTCTCGATTGCGGTTACGAGTTGCTCATGCTGCCTGACGAGTCGCACATGCACTTTACCTACTTCACTTGCAATTCTGGCCTAAGCATCCCTAGTTAGAGGCCGTGTACTGGATTGCTGTTAATGAACTTTAAGTAAGGTACCATACGTGGGTATACAGTAAGTAATAGGGTTTCCTTATAGCCCACCTTTGGTTACGGGCCCCATGACTCGCATCAAGGGTACGGTGCTGCAGGGGTCTTGGTGCAGGGGCATTTGAGGCTTCAGACTGCAAGTATGGGTATTTCGCAGTCGTCAGGCTGCCAGGCGATCGAGTGCGCACCCCTGCATGCTACAGGAACCTGCCTAGGTTGCTGAGAGGCTTTCATGAACGCGTCATGTAGACTCGGAAGCAAGAGCAGCACCTACTACAAGAAACATGGTTCGGCATGCAACGGGTACAAGTTGGAACGTGGGATGCAGACTGTTTGGGCATGCAAGCTTTGAGCGTTCAGTTTGGGCTACACGGTATTTCTCCTGGAATTGTACTTGAAGACTCATGAAACCTTTGAGGTGTGGGGGTTTGGGTCGTGGAGTGCCAACCCTAAACCCTAAAACCCCTACGGTCCCTGAAAAGAACCCCAAAGTGAGGACCATCACTTTTGCAGCCACGAAGATGAACTTTTAGGGTTCAGGGTTTAGGGTTGAGGGTTCAAGGTTCCTAAGGGTCCATGTACCCAATATTTAGGTACTTGGGATATTGGTGATAGTAACTATAATACAGGTTTTGGGTAAGTATATGATTATTGGGTACTTGGACCCTTAGGGGTTTCAGGTTAGACTAAACCAATGCTCTGATTCGTTGTGGTCTCATTGCAGGTTCCTCGTAGAGCATGCTTGGCAATTTTAAAAAAAAGTTTGTGTTTCGCCGGCCTACCGTTACTCGAGTTTAGAGCTTGGCGTCGCAAAGATGGTCCTAATGTAGAAAGTCCCTGCAACGTAGTCAATGTAGTCTCTGCATGCGTTCAGTACCTTGTCGGCCATACCTGAGGTCATGTGGTCGTGTGGTTTTAGGCTTTACAGTCTACAGGATTAGCTGACTAAACCCTAAACCTTAAACCCTGAATCCTAAACTAGGCCAGCAGAGTTGGGTTTGCACAGTCGGTACGAGCTCACCTCGAAATCCGGGTTCTAGGATGGACCTGCTGTAGAGCTCCTTCGGGTAATCTAGGGTTTAGGGTTTCTAGTACGGCCACTGACCCCATGTCGGTAACTTGGACCCTAAACCTTACACCCCTACTCCTAAACCCTAAACCCCTAAACCCTAAACCCTAAACTCTAAACCCTAAACCCCAAACCCTAAACCCTAGGTGAAAGCCAGTTCAGGAGGCCTATGGAGTCGAGGATACAGTTTTAGTATCCGCATGTAGTCCACAGCAGCCAGCACCTGAAAAGGGAGCCAACGATGTAGATCCCAGGGCTCAATATTGGGATAATACAGGGGTTACATAGGGATAACGGAAAATAAAATGGAAACCACTAGATTAAGATCTGCTCTGGGACCGTCATGAAAATGTTGTAGCTGCTTCTTGGGGTGGGCTGGAAAGAGGCAGACAACTCAAAATTATGTTTTGAAGACATACACCGGCCAAGGCTTTGCGGCGCATAGGATTCCGTAAAGAAAACAAAATGGAACAAGAAAAGGAAGCTGGGACTATATGAGCTATAGTCTGAACTCTTAGTATCCCCCTTAGTAGCCCCTATAGTACTCCCCTATAACATGAAGAGTTTAGACCCCTAAGCCCTAAAACCTATATGACCCCCTTTAAGGAGTTCAGACTATAGCTCATATAGTGGTCTACCAGTGCTCTATAAAGTTTTAAGGCTCAAGGTTTCCTTTTCCGGCATCCCGCAACCGTATGATGGCAATGGTGTTGTCTTCATGGTATGCAGCGAAATGCGGTTCAGGGTTCAGGGAAAAACTTTAGAAGTTTGAGTTGAGTGTGCCAGTTCTGCCGGAATCGATTGTTTCAGCTGGTTGCTCATGAGTTAGCATGGGCCTCTAAACACGAGCTTTAAACTTTAAACCCTAAACCCTACGGCCCTAAACCTTAAGCCCTGAACCTTGAGCCCTCAACCCGAGACCCGCCCCCAATCCCCCCACGCGGTGTATGGCTTAGGGTTTCGGGTTTAGCCACCCAAGAAAAAGCAGGACTTTTCCGGCGGGTATGTGAGGGCGCACGTGTCTTGCAGGGTTTGCTCTAAAGTTTTTAGGTGGTTTTGCGGTATCAGAATGTCCTCCATCGTGGAGGCTAAACCCTAAACTCCACACCTCAAAAACTCATGCTGAAAAGGGTTCAAAAAGCAGGGTGTTGAAATAATTGCGTCATGAACTTTTCAACTCCATGCATTGCTGTGCACTACTGCAACGTCAGAGTCCCTCAAGTGGCACTAGGTGGCAAACCTGCAGACCTTAAATCACATGAGCCATAGTCTAAACTCCTAGTATCCCCCTTAATAACCCCTTTAGTAGTCCCCTATATAATCCCCTATATAACCCCCCTTTAAGGAGTTTAGACTATAGTACATATTGCCAAGTCCCAGGTCCCTAGAAACCCAAGCGCTCAATGCCGAAGCCTGAGCCCGGAACCCTCACCGCGCTGAACCCCAAAGCCTTTAATGACCCTGAACCTCAATTCCTAAGCCACAAACCTATAGCCCACTTAGGTATGATATACCCTAAAGCCATATTGTATCTACTTAAGGGGGACTATAGACCCTGATCAGAACAGCTGAGAAAGCGGCCGACAACTCGGAGTCCACGTCAGTTATGATCTCAGCAGGCAGGCTTTGTCTGTAGCCAACCCTATGTTTTTTATATTATACCGGGGCTTCATCGCATGAGATATTCAAGGCCCTGGTTTCGAAGGGGGAGAAGTTAGAGCTTGGGCATATTTGAGTTTTTAGCATCTACGCTGCTTAGAGTCTCCAGGGAGGGTTGCGGGCAGTGTCTGTGCCGTGTTTGCTGTAGCAGAGGTTACTATAGGGGCCTAAATAATTACCAATATCATTTTGAGGCCCATCTGAGGTACCATTGAGCATAAGTATATAAGGAATTGGAACCATAACATCGGTCATTGTGTAGGCCCCTATATTAGCGTGCTGCTGGTTCAGGTCTTCAAGCCTTTCCTTGAAAACTTCTCGGTCGTGCGTTCAGGGCAGTGGCTATCATTGCAAACTAACTATGTGCTCGATGCCCTGCCTGGCCCCAAAGTACGTAGAATCTTTTCGCTAAACCCTTAACCCTACGGTTAGTAGAAGTTTGGGGCCATTCTGTTACCTACTTTTGGGGTCTAGGTGGTGGCGTGGGAAGCGCTGTAATCAACCAAGCAAGAAATAGCCAAAGAGCACTAGGGATGATAATTAAGAGACGAACTGCCTCACATTCCTCAAGGTCTACAGGAGCTATCATCTGCCTAGTTGGAGTGTCAGGGGACTTTGTAAGTAGGTCAAATAACCCACATAAACCATCCAGTAACCCTCGTTATCTCCACTATCAACCTACTTACTGAGGCCCCCTGACACTCCAAGTAAACCAACCCTGGACCCTAAACCCGAAACCCTGCACCCTAAACCCTAACCCTAATCCCTGAACGCTATACCCTGAACCCTAGACCTCAAACCCTAAACCCCAAACCCTAAACCCCAAAGTCTAAACCCTAAATCGCTTTGATAAGGCCCGGGAATGCTGATAGTCTTGTGGGGGACAAGTGTTTAGCCTATAGGATGGTGGTTTAGGGGCTGAGGGTTTAGGTTTTAGGGTTTAGGACTTAACTAGGATTCAGGGTTTAGGGTTCGGATTTCGTTTTTTGTTTTTTGCGGGACCTTCTCTCCACAGCTGGAATGATCCATGGGTTTAGGGTTTAGGATTTAGGGTTCAGGGTTTAGGGCAATTCAGGGTTCAGGGGCGTAGGGTTTGGATTTCGTGTTTAGGGTTTGAAGGGTTTTCAAATTCAGGCTGTCACCATGTCTAGTAACCACTGTAAAGCCACCGTCAAAAGAGCATAGGCTCCACAAGAGGGCTTTCATTGAGGAAAGGTCACGTTGTCGCAGGCTGCATGACTCCTCCAATCTTCACAGACCTGGCCCACAATGCCAATTGCTTAGGTGGACCCCCTACCCTGTAATGGTGGTGTGAGAGGGCTATAAGAGGACTTTATGATTACCGTTATCCCTTATGATCACAATTACAGGGCGGGAGGCCCACCTAACCACTTACCTCAAAACATCAGGAATCGCTTTTGTGCGCGTAGCATGCAGGAAATCGTCATAGCCGGAGTAGCAGCATGGCTTGTTAGGAAATCCGTAAATAAGCACCAACACGTCGTGGATATGGAATGATTCCAGTGTGAATCCTACGTGGCTGTATCTCATCCCTCCCGTCCATCATGTGATAGGAGCCTGCCAGCTTAGTCAGATCAGTTATTACTTTCCCAAAACAAGAGCAAAAACCGGAGACAGGGCCAGTCACAAAGATTTCAACAGGATCCATATTCTGTGAGCTATGGTCTAAACTCCTAGTATCTCCCTTAAGAACCTCTATGATAGTCCCCTATATAGTCCCCTACATAACCCCCTGCAAGGAGTTCTGACCCTAAAACCTAAACCCTGAACCCTATATAACCCTCTTTAAAGAGTTTAGACTATAGCTCATATGGGTTCCGTTCGCTTGCGTACGGGGAAGCCCTTGCATGAACGCTTGCTGGGAGCCAAGCCGTGAAATCTCGCAGACTATCATCCTAACAGCTGAAGGATTTAGGATTTAGGGTTCAGGATGTTGTGCTTAGGGTTTAGGGTTTAGCGTTTAGGGTTGGTTGCTGTTAAGGGACTAAGGTTACCATGATATAGGTATATCGTGAAAAATCGTGTTTCCTTGGTATAGTAATCTAAATTTCGATTTCTTAACAGCAACCCAGATTAGGTGTGTGAGGTTTCAGGAGGTAAGGGTTGTTTAGGTGGCTCGTTCGCTTTTGTTTTCTATATACAAGCGACGAGAAACCCCCATTTCAACTGTGGGCCGCCCGGGAGCCTTCAGTTGGGCGACCATGAAAAAGCTTTGCAGTTTGGGCTCTGGGGGTTCAGGGCTGCGGTTTGTTTATGGCTCTGAGGCCGACAAGATGCATCACTCATGGTTCAGGGCTCATCATGAAAGTGCGTTCAAAAGCGAGTACCCATACTTGTAATGGTTGGTGTTGCCCACGTTCCGTGTTGAATCTTAGCTGGACTAGCAATGACGGCTAAGAGCTGTTTGAACAACTTCGCAGTTTAACAGACCGATCCCAACACTATTTCTACTCTCGAACCAGGTCTCGCTTACGGGTTACACTACATAGTGCTTTGCTGTAATATGGAGGAACACGCATTGTCAAGTCCGCAAGGGTTCGCCTTTGCTGGGTGTCGAGCACTATGGACTTGCCTGATGTTCGAGACTTGGGTCCACAATGCTTCGACATGAGATGGATTCTCATAGCAGCCGCAAATCCATGTAGACATATATGTCAAAGGATGGCGGGCCCCCTTCTGACATCGTTCTCTTCGAGCCCTATTGTGGCACCTGGACCTTCTCACGCAATTGAAAAGGCCCCTGCAATCTCTGATGAGCACCATAACTTGATGCAATCCACTTTAAGACCATTCTTCTACACTATTCCCCTGATACATCGCGTGTTGATGATGCATTTATTCCATTGGCATCCCCAGTAACTATCAAGAAACACCCCACGGTGCCTGCAAGACCAATCTGACCCGTCGCATTCTATCTGCTCGCCGGATCATGACAGGTGCGCAGTACGTGCGAGCAAGCGCGATCAACGGCACAGGTATCATCAGAGATAAGTCCCCCTCAACGCCAGCCAGTTGCTTGATGTGCTCTTTGGGGTCGATCTGATAGGCCCAACCTTGCGCATTGAGAAATGGGGATGCCATGGTAAAGGATGCAGATGTTCACAAGGATGAGAGTAGCCCAAATCATGTAATTCACCGCATCTTCACTTAGAGCGCCAAGCCTTGTGGATCTGCCAGCAGCCTCACCCGGTAGCTGTTTTGACGACAACTGAGCTATAGTCTACACTCCTAGTATCCCCCCGAATAGGCCCTAATAATACCTCTCATATATACTCCCCCGTATAACGCCCTTTAAGGAGTACCCAGACCCCTGGGAGGATCTAAAAATTAGATCCCCTACATAGACCCATTATAACCCATATATAGTCCTGATATAATTCCCCCTATGGTTCTAGGGGATCTAATTTTTAGATCCTCTTGGGGGTCTGAGTGTATCCCCCTCAATAACCCCTATAGTAGTTCCCTATATAATTCCCCTATAGAACCCCCCTTTAAGGAGTTTAGACTATAGCTCATATACTCCCGCGTAGAACGCCCTTTAAGGAGTATCCTTTCACATCAGCCGCGACCATTTCCAGCAAGTTCTTCAGAGCCTCAAAGCGCACAGACCTTCCACTCCTAAGCCCTAGATTTGGGGTTTAAGGTTTGGGCTTGGGGTTTAGGATTTAAGGTTGGGGTTTAGGGTGTTGGGTTGATAGTTTGGGGTTTTGAGGTTTAGGATTTAGGGTTTGGGGTTTAGGGTGTAGGGGTTCGGGCTTTAGGGTCTAGGGTTTAGGTTTAGGGTTGAACCCCTAGCATACAACCTCGAACTGTTAAGGCTAAACGCGTCAGGCGGACTTGGTAAGAAGACTTGAAAACCGCAGAAGCCATGCAAAAACCCCAGTCATTCCCATTCTAAACCTACACCATGAACCCTAAAGCCTAAGCCCTAAACCCCATCCCTAAACCCTATTGAGCTGCACCAAGATTTCAAACCCAGGGTCCTGGAAGAGGCATCTCTCGCCAAACCTTAGGCCAAGTACGGTGTGGTTTTCATGAGGTTTAGGGCCTAGGGTTGAGGATTTTTGGATTAGTATTCCGGGTTTAAGAGGTAAACATAAGGATTCAGGCTAGGTTGCGCCAGCACGCCTAATAGTGACTACCAGAGAGAATGGCAACTATGCCAGGGTCACGATTAGATAGATATATAATACTCCTCCTATACCACTAGTAATGGGTGGGGGCATAACCCAAGGCTAGGGTTGCCGGCCGGGCGCCTGAAGGAAGTATGTCAAAGAAACCTTTTATAACTTATATAGCCCTTCTAAAGACCGATACTTGTCTCCGTGCGCCGTGAAGACGCGGCCCCTGACTCCCGAACAAACGGTGCTGACATGAGCTATATATAGTCTAAACTCCTAGTATCCTCCTTAGTAACCCCTCTAGTAGTCCCCTATGTAATCCCCTATCATAAAACCCCCTTTAAGGAGTTTAGACTATGGCTCACATTACTTCTGGAAGAGGAGCCCGTAGGGGCTCCCACCGAAGGCTTCTGCAAGGGCAGCTTGAGAAACTTCCAGGTTTAGGGGTTAGGGTTTAGGTTGTAAGTCTTGATTCACAACCTGCGTTAATAGATGGGGCTTTCCCATAATTGGGGTTACTTTTTTGGAGGTACCCAGAATAAGGATTACAATATTGTGGGGTCTATGTTGAGGTCCCCCTATTTTGTGAAACTACCCTAAAGCCCGACTAAACCCAGAAAACCGTGATAGAATTTATCATGTCGGCTGTTTCTCAGGCTTACAGATAACAAAAGTGAGAAATTGTTTTCAGGGAACTTCCAGTAAAACCCTTTACCCTAAATCCCCAACCCCCAAACCCTGAACCTTCACGCCCACTCAGCTCTACAAAATGGTCGAGGGCACTGGACGGGCTTGAACGCGTAGAGCAGGATTGTCATGCACACTTGCAGTGTAGTAAACCCCACATTTGGACACAAAGCATGATCGTGAACAGACATGCTGCGAATCTTAAGGCTGCTACTCCACCTTGATGAACCCCTAACCTCAAACCCAAAACATACCCTCCAAAAGACGCGATCGTTTTAGACGACATCTATGTTTCACTGGGGAGAGGGGGAATATGCGTACAACCTTGAAGGCGCCATCCTATCGGGTTAGGGTTCAAGGCTCAGGGCTTGGGCATCCGAAAAGTCAACTTGGGAACCCCGACCACTGATTCTATAGACAATACGTGGCAGTTTCCCAAAATGTAGGGACCCGAATATAGACCCAAACATACTATGAATCCTTCTTATAATGACCCCCAGTGGGTACCCCTAATTTTGGCAAACCCCAATATCTATCAGCCACATGACTGTAATGTAAGATCCTCAAATCGAAGGTTGGGGTTGCCGAAGACTTCCCTCTCCTCTGACTAGTAGCAACTCTCTGTAAACCCAGGAGCTCCACTGATTGCTTTTGGTGGTTGAACTAAAACTAGGCTATAAACAAACGAAAACGTACTGTCTTGCTTTGAAGAGGGCACCAGCTTACTCAGTAGTTCAACGAAAGTGCCAGTCAAATTGGGGTTCCATTATGATTTCAAAGTCTCCAAACTCATAGGGGATTATATACTAATTGGGGGATCCCTCTCTTCGTTCCCACTAAACACCAGGCAGCAACCCCAAACGCCAAGTCCTAAACCCGAATCACTGAACCGAAAATACTGCAGCCGAACTGCCACGCCCCTCTCCCCATCTCCACCTTTTTGATGCCGTCTAGCTCCTCCTCGTCTTCCTTCTAGGTTTGGGTTTACACATAATGTTAGGGTTGTAAGAATTCTCAAGTCCTATAAGCACACTTATCTATGTAGCAGGCTTCTAAACTGGAAGTGATAAGTATAAGGACTACGGAACAGCAACGCAAATTACACTGGTAACTTGACTCGTAGGCAAAGTCTTGTAGAACTCCGCACGCCGTCTCTAGGGTGCATGAGCACCTTGTTTCGGGTGTGGCGTAGAAGGGGAGGCACAGCGTGCCATCGTACAGGGGTAGTGGTAGCATACCTGGCCGGAAAGATGCGCTTTACACGTGTTGGGTTTCATTGCTCGCCGTTCTTGGGATGCCGGTAGGTTTCAGTTGATGGTGGCAGGAGCAACAGCAGTAGGAGCAGGACGAGGAACAGAAGTAGGTGTCGAAGTATTCGTAGGGGTAGGAGGAGGAGGAGGGGAAGAGCTGCAGAGGCATAGTTGCAAGAGTAGCAGCATGTTTTTGCTTGAGACCTGGACCCCTTTTCCTAGAAAAGCTTGCAGAGCCCCATTTGCTATGTCTGCTCTTGTTGGAGCGTTGGAATTCAACGAATTTAGCTCCGAAAGCGTATAAGAACGGTATAAGAGCTATGGTAAGTTCTACTAGGAAGGATGCTGACTTATTGTAGTACTAGTAACCATGAATGCCAGCAACAGCAAAAAAAACAAACACACACACACAC
>CAJNIZ010025114.1:30821-47277 GCA_905231905.1 Symbiodinium pilosum
TTTTACAAGGTTTTGAATTCAAGGACGGCCTCCCTCTTAAACCTGATTACGGTTTTTTTTATCATCCCTCAAGTGTGCGCTATGCCCTAGGCTTCCACACCACATGCACTGGAACACAAACCCTCAGAGACCTTCCAAGCCCTGGATTCTATGTGGTAGTTGTTCCAAATACCTGTCCCCAAAATGCCATAATGTAGGTACCCCAAACCCTAAAACGCGGTTTGGTTAGGATCACTTTTTATTGAGTATTCCCAATGGCTCCTCCTGCACAAGGACCTTTAGAACAACCCTCAAACGGGGGTCCCTTAACCCTAAACCCTAACACCCTAAACCCTAACACCCTAACACCCTAATGCCCTAAACCCTAATACCTTAATACCCTAAACCCTAAACCCTAACACCCTAACACCCTAATACCCTAACACCCTAATGTTCTAAACCCTAACACCCTAATACCCTGGACCCTAAACCCTAAAACCCTAATACCCTAAACCCTAAACCCTAATACCTTAATACCCTAAACCCTAAACCCTAAACCCTAACACCCTAATACCCTAACACCCTAATGTCCTAAACCCTAAACCCTAACACCCTAATACCCTAACACCCTAATGTCCTAACACCCTAATGTCCTAAACCCTAAACCCTAACACCCTAATACCATAACACCCTTCGGCATCCCAGGGCAATGTGGCGGGTCCCCCTGAAGGGCTGAATAGCCCTAACGGTCCAGGTACGCAAGAATTGGGTTCTTGGGGCTCTGGTACTAGTAATTCTATTACGGTTTTGGGTAAGTATATGCCTAGTGGGTACTTGGGCTCGCAGAGTACAGATAATTTGGAGAAAGCACCATATAGTTTAGGGTTTAGGGTACGTCGTATGGTCCACATGACTGCGATCTCACCCCCGAAAGGACCTAAAGATTGTAACAAACGAAAAGCCCTGGAACCCTGAACCCTAACTAGCCCTGAGCCTCAAACTCTGAGCCTATAACTCTAAACCCGTTGAGGGGTTTCGGGTATAGGGCGGGTCTAAACCCCAAACCAGAAGCAGCCATTTCAATTTTCTTTGCCATTACGACTTTATGTAACCCTATATCAAATCGAACGCCGATTGCAGCTTGAGGACGGCGAGAGGTTGGAGAGGATCTTCGGGGCCACCGACAAGCTAAGCTCCTGCAGGCGTCTCGTGGCTTTAGAAAATTAAGGGGTTTTAGGGGTTTAGGGATCAGGGATCTTAGGGATCAGGGATCTTAGGGTGTTGGCGTTTAAGGTTGCAAGCTCTTCAGGGTTCAACCCTAAACCCTAAACCTCCGCTGCCAAGGATCTTGTTTGTCTTTGACAATGTTAAAGGCTTGGGGAGCGGCTTTCAGGACAAAGGTTTCATGCTCTTAGTATAGGGATAACGGAAAAGCGAATGGAAGCTACTATAACGTGAGTATCTAGGGTATAGGGTTTAGGGTTTAGGCCTTCTTATGTATTTAATTATTGTGTTTGTTTTCTTCGGAATATGGCTTTTGGTGGCGGGCTCCGACCTACTACGCAAGAAGAAGGAACTTGGTAGAGTGTAGGGTTTGGCTGGACTTTGGTTAGCTAGGAATGAAGGATTGGAGTAGTTTCCATCTTCTTTCCCATTCCTTCATTCCCAGCTAACCAAAGGCCAGTGGGGGCTAGGTGTTTGGGGACTTGAGTCGGTTTGGGGCACGTCTTCTGTAGACTGCTGGAGAGGCCCTACATTTCAGGAGAGTTTACGGTCTAGGGTCTACTTACTGGTTCTTATTTAGGGATTATGCAGGAATTGTATTCCCTTATTCTCTACTAAGAACCAGTAAGTCTAGGGCCCAGGTTTAGGGTTTAGGGTTGGGTACGAGTTCTGGATTGAGGTTCTGAGTTTGGCTTGGGAAGATGCCGGCTGCAAGGAACCTGCACCTAAACTCATCATGGCCATACCGAATTACATCTGATGGTTTCCAAGAAATGTGAGTCCCCTCTGTAAGTTACCGTATAAGGTTGTCATGCTCGGGGATATTTCGGGTAAGACACCTATTTTGGAAACAGCTGTTGTAGGCACCACTCTGCACGTCTACAAAGGTCTTCTACGATAGTTCAAAGCTTAGCTTACCATCCTGGCAGATGTGAAGAATGTAAAATCCGTCCCTGGCGAGATAGTCAGTCTCAGGGCTTTAAGGCCTCATGCACGTCCATGCAACCTCTGAATTCGGGAATCTGGGTGCATGCTGCGTACTGTTGCAACCAATCCGGCGGATGATCCGATCGCGATTAGGCGCTTCACAACTGCAGGTTCTGTTCACATTTACGCAGTGTTGAGGGAAGCTCATCAAGGGGCATACCCCAGTGAAAGCTGCGTTCAAGCGCGCCTTCCTGGAGGGGAATTCCCAAGAAGGGAAGCCTTAAGGGACCCAGGAATACGTAGGATTACGAAAGGGATTATGGGTGTCCTTCAGGGGATTTTTTATAGGGTACTTTCGAGATATACTCTGAGCATGGCCGTGTACCAATGGGAACGGAAAACACTAACCCCAACATGAAAAGTCCAATCAAGATGACTCATCCCTACCCTCTACACCCGAAACCCTGCCCCTAAACCCCAACACCTATAGACCCCAAACTCCAAACCCTAAACCCTAAACCCACAAGCCCAAGACGAAGCAAGGCTCAGAATTCCCTGTTTTCCCCCAGGGGCGGTTCTGGGGGAGTCGTGGAGGCAGGGGGTTAAGGGCTCAGGGCCCCTACCACCAACCAGCACTAGGTAGCTAGGTAGCTTTCTTTTGGCGCGCTCAAAGTTTTAGAATGTGGGGCTTTGCGCTTGGGACTAGATGATGCCCCCATGGCCCCCAGTTGGACTCCTGAGAATCCTAATATGGATGAAAAACTGAATCCTGCATGACTTTTGACTTCGAACGCTGTGCACCCTGGACATTAGCTATCTGCTTCACGGAAAGCCGAAAGTGAGGCTGGCAAAAGCTGAATTACATTGGCGATCCATAGAGGGATAATGGAAAAGAACATGGAAACTACAAGGATTAGAGGGGTTCTATAGGGATTCTTTTATTAGGGATATACAGATGAACTATATACCCCCAAAACAAGCATCACCAAATCAGGAGATATTTGGGAAGACTACAGTATGACTACGCCTCTTGGCCTCTACAGCCACGCATGCTCTAGTCCAGAAACAGCAAGTCAGCAAGATCCCCAAATCATGGTGATCCCACTAACAGGCCTGTTGGAACTTCTGACGTAAGCCGTGCTCCACACGTTTCTGCAGATCTGAGGGGACCTGCTGCACCAAGACTGCAACGTGTGGGGGAAACCCCTGAAGGTAGGTGGCTCTTGGGAACCCGGATTCTCCCAAGGAAGGGTTCTATATGCGTCCTTGTGAGAAATTCCCGCATAGCCAGCTTACTCATTGGCCAGGCGGGCCCTAAACATGCATACCTTAGAGGACCCCCCACCCTGTAATAGTGGTATCATAGGAATATAAGAGGACCCTGATATAATCCCTATCATCCTTTTATAGTCACTCTTACTGGGTGGGGGGTCCACCTAATGCCTACCTAGCTTTCAGCCCACTTACTACGGTCTCAGCAAAAAGCCCATCAAGCCAAAAGTTCAGCTCCGAAGTCTCAGAACTTCCGACGCCCCGCGCCCCTCCACAACTCGACCTCCCGAGGTCAAAATCTCATGCCGTTTGGGTTGTACCTAAACCCCAAAAGTATGTAAAATAATAGCCTTGAACCCATAATAATAATAGCCCAAAGCGCCATTATTCTACATACTTTTGGGATCCAGGTAGGTTGAAGTGATGACCCCTGCTTCCTGCACAGATGAGGATGGCCAGCTATTAGTTGAGGCCGCCTCAAGATAAGCAGGTTTGGGCCGTTACACAACAAGTATTCAAGTGCACATGGGGTTGTATGAGCTAGAGTCTAAACTCCTAGTAACCCCCTCAGTAAGCCCTATCATAGTCCACTACACAATCACCCTTCAAGGAGTTTAGGCTATAGCTGGCTTTGGATTGTCAAGACATGTCAAATATCTTACCCGTCACTTACATAGCTGAAAGCGCGACACCCCAAACCCTTTCCAAGCAGCCGGAAAAAACTACCATAGCCTGCTGAGATCTTTTTAGCAAGCTGTTGCATTATGACCATATAGTTCTTAAACACTCAGACGCCAGAAGGAACTCTAGACCGATTCCGCTCGCGGGAGGCCCGCAAGCCCGAGCCCTAAACTTTACGTTTTAGGGTTTGGAGTATTGGATTTAGGGTTTAGACGTTAGAGGTGCCCCCCAACGCCTACGCACTCGAAGCCCCTACTATACTTGGTTGCTAAACCCCTCTAAAATAAGGTTCAAGTTTCTGCGCCCGTCATTTGAAATACAGGAACTCCAAAAGCTACGTACAAAGTGCTAAAGTTGCAGTAAAGTCTCCCCTAGACTACCCGAAACCCTAAACCTCTGAAATCAAAACTCGCTGCAGAGCTGAAACCGTGAAGCGCCAAAAGGCGCTGAAACCATGGTTTCCCTCTAATTGTGGGTCACATCCACTTAAGAAATCCCTAAACCCTCAACCCTAAACGCTAAGCTCTAAACCCTAAGCCCAAAGCCCTAAATCATGAACCCTAAGCCCGAAAACCTAAACCCTAAAAGCAAGCAGGGTTCGCCTTCCTCTTGCGCATGAACTCCGAAGCCTGCCAGACCTCAGCGTCTTTCTTTGCCGGCAACACAAACCCTGTAGGTCAGGTGGACGGCTATAGGGGACAATAAGGATTTAACTAGGGCCATCTTATATTCCTATCATACCACTATTACAGGGTGGGGGGGGGAGGTTCCTCCTTATCTATAGGCATCTAAACGGCCCAAAATGTAGCATTACTGCTCATGAACTTTACGGCCCCATGTAAATAGAATTAGACTTAGATGGGCAGGGAAACAGGCTTAGAGGGCTCAGGATTGTTGAGGGACTTAGGATGGTTTAGTCTTTTAGTCTTTGGAGGCCTAGATCTTAAGGCGTTCTGTTTAGGACTTAGGGGTAAGAATTGTATCCTAAGGGCTCAGCTTGAAAGATTGAGGGTTTAGGGCTTCATACAGGTTAAGAGGCCAGCATTGCAGTTTGCGAGGACCACGACAGGGAGTCCGCAGATGTTCTAAAAACCAACTCTTGCTCTTTCGCCCTGGAACTGCCGACTACGACTGCAAGCTTGTCAAAAGACTTGATAGATCTGTCAACGCAATCAAACAACTGGGTTGCTGTTAACGGATTTAAATTAAGTTACCATAATGGGTACATATAGTAAATAATAGGGTTTCCCCAAAACAGTAACTTAATTTAAGTTCCTTAACATCAACCCAGACAACCCAGATGCGATACCTCAGTGCACCACTAAAGAAACACGTTCCTCGCTCGGCTGGCGATGAGTACCACAAACGACGACGGTTGGGTTTTTCAACGCGACCTGCCTAAGACAAGACAACACACGTGCGCACACGAAAGCTAACTTGTCCATATCCTGGCATGGAACTACATGGTGGCACGTTGACTTATGGTCTTCCTAGAGGGGCTCACAATAGTTACCGCTATAGAATCGTCCATGTCTCCATGTTTCCCGTGACCGCATGCTCTTGGAACACGAACGTTCTTATGGTTTGGGCATGGATGCTCTGCTGCTGGGCTGCTGACCGTATGCTCTTGGAACATGAATGTTATTATGGTTTGGGCATGGATGCTCTAGTGACCGTGTGCTCATGGAACACGAACGTTCTTGTGGTTTGAGCGTGGACGCTCTGGTGACCGTCTACACGTCATGATCATCATCATCATCATCATCACCAGCATCATCAGGATCATCAGGGAACCCATGGGGGAACGCGAATAGAACTATACCCATATTTGTATCCACCAACATACCAAAGGAACTCCATATACGCTCAGAAAACGTGTCATTCAATCCTACGGCATGTCTACACAGCTCCATGGCGCCCGGGGGGTCGTCAACATTATGCACCCCCTCTGCCGCCAGAAAAATGAAACCCTCAGCCCCAAGCCTTTGCACGAAATAACTTTAACCCTTAAACAAACTCAGACCCCTAAACCTCTGTCCAGAAAAGAGCACCATGATTCTGATACGTCAAATGCCCCTCTGACCTTGACAAGAAATGCACTGCATGTCGCACCAAAGTTTTTTTATTCATATACAGATCTGCGAATGCATCCTTGAATGCGGTGTGGGGTTAAGGGTCTAGGCAGGACCTAAAATCTAGAGACAAGCAGGTAACCCATGTAGGCTTCCAAATGCCCATATGTCCCTTTTGTAAACCAGCCCCTAGGGTTAATTTGGGATTGTGAAATTGGGGGGTATATAAGGATATATAGGGACATGTATGGTTGAAGGCACTTATTTGTACTACCCCAACAAGATCCAACAAGGGAGAATCAAATGGAAAAGACATGAATAGAGGCATGGGCGCTGGGGTTTACATACAGACCCAACTTTCAGACAATGGCCACGAAGAATACATTCCATACAGCGTTTATGCCTTACTAAGTTTTCCCTTGCGGGCTTTACGTGCATGATCGCTGAACCAGGTATGGATTCCGGGGGATTACCCTAAACCCTGAACCCTGAGGGCCCAAAAAAACAGCAACGCATCCCAGACGCGTAGCCCCATGAAGCACTGCTAGCCTTAACTAAGGCCTCTTGGTGGTGCGCCGTCCAATACTAACCCCTAAACCCTACCGGTACAGCTTGGCCCCTAACCCCAGACTCGAAAGCATTCCTAATGCCGACCTGCATCTTGTGCGCCAACCCTCATGTCCAAAGCCTACGCTAAGGTTGATATCGGGGCATGCAGCGGGTGACGTAGGGAATGAGTAAAGGCTAGACAAGCTTACTGCATCGGCCTTGACTAGCCCGAGGCCCTTGCCACCTGACAGCTCAACTTCCCGAAAGCCGGAACTGGGTTGGGCCCCGACGTACTTCTCCACTTCGTCATCGAAGACCGTACGAAGCGACTGTCAGAGCACATGCGACTTCTCAAACCCTGAACTGTCTCGGTTTTGGGAACTTTCGGGATCCTCATGACTACTTGGAGAATCAGGGGACTTAGCAGGTAGGTTGACAACCCCTAGAAACCATACAGTAAGTCCCACTGACCCTCCACGTAGAACCGCAAAATTGTCTGGATAGGTGTGTTTACAGAGAGAGGGAGAGAGACAAAGGTGGAGGGAGGGAGGGAAGCCCAAGAGCATATGTGATCATATCACACTTCCTGGGGACAGTCTGGAGGATAGAGGGATTGACAAACGGTGTTGGGCTCTTTGCATTACTCAATGTGCTAAAGACGGTTACTATGATTTGTGAACCTCAGATGTCCCCATCCAAAGCCTCAGCGATTACTGGCTTGCCACCCAGGCACGCTCGCCGCACCCAATCCCCCGCACGCTGCAGTTAAACTTTACTACGCCTCAAAACAACATAACTAGTCCCCAAAGCCCTCCTGAAACTACTCCGCGCTCAGCCCTTAACGTAAACCTCCTTCCTTGTCAGTTGTCCGCCCAAAGCAGCCCCGGAACCCAAGGCTCTAAAGTCTAAAGCCTAGACCCCAAGCCGCAAACCTTAACTTAAATCCCGGCCTGCGCTACGAAGGCCACCAAGACCCCGGAGAAGAGGCTGGAAGCAAGCATGACTACGATGCAGTACATCCGCGCTCCTTCCGCATTTGGGATTCGGGATTTAACCTCTCGGGATTACCCTCTGGGGTTTAAGGGTTTAGGATCTGGGGTCGTGAGTTGCAGCCTTGGGCAATTAGTTTCTTTTCCGGGTGGGGTGGACAGGGGGTAGCCTAGGTGTTTTGAGCCTTGCAGTTTCCAGGTCTTTTGAGGATTTCCAGGCTGTGTTTTAGAGGCTGCTTTCGGCCTACATTCGTGCTCCTACAATCACAGGATTAGACAGGATCTGCTGGCTTTTTGCTGTAGATTGGGTTTACAGACCACATACCAGTACACGGCTTCTACCCCCTGCAGCATAGGGCTGCACCCTGAACAGCGAACTCTACAGGCCTACTTTAAGCCTGAGCAACCAAGCCCGACACCCCTTGAACGCCAAACCAAAACAGCTTCAAGAAAAATACATCCTACAGCACTCTGACACCCTTAAACAACCCTAAACCCCAAAACCCGAAACCCTAAATAGTAGTTTCCAATTTCTTTTCCATTATCCCTACATAACCCCTATACACGCCCTATAATCCCTTTAGATGTCATTCTCCCTATATAACCCCTATACATCCCCTATATAATTCCTACAACTCTGACTTCATCTCCATCCTTGGAGCCCCCACAGGTCCTGATCCTATAGGCACAATGTCGCCGAAGCCCACACTGGTCAGAGCCATGACTACCTCAGCGCAGTTGTAAAATAATATACTGTACTATAGTATAATGTAGTATAGCATAGTATAGTATAGTAACGTATAATATAGTATAGTATATAGTATAGTAGAGTATAATATAGTATCATGTAGTATAGTATACTGTATTTTGGCTTTGGGGTATAGACTGTGGAGGGGGTTCTGAAACTCTAGTCCTGCAAAAAAAGAGGTTAGGGCGGGGGGGGTGGTTGTCGTACAGGTCACCAACAACATCCAACCACAGTGGCTAACCGAATGCCCCAATTGAGTGGGCACTGAAAACTCAAGCTACTTCTCTTGGGCTTTCATTATTCAAGTAGCTTAGCTACCCTAAACCCTAAACTAACCTAAACCCTAAGCCCTAAACCCTAAACTATCCTAAACCCTAAACCCTAACTGAGGCCCAAGGCCCCCAACTCCAAGCTTCAAAGCTTTAAGCCATCACTACATCTTTGAAGGGCTCGCTCTCGGAAGGTAAGTGGCATGTTCCGATCTCTTTGACAGAAGCTTACCCTCAGAAGAATGTATCATGGGGGTTTGGGGTGCAGGCTTCAGGATCTATAGGGCTTAACAACTATCTCCCTTCAAGCTGAGAACCCGTCATTTAGTGCTCAGGGCCGCTTCAGAACCCAGAGATGCCAGGAAGCCGGGGAAGGGGATTGCTGCCAGCGAGGATGTATGATTTCCAGCACTACCCTACCTACTTAAGCTCTGGGGCATATTGTAGTATTGGCCACGACTAGTTCTATCCATCAACATACGGGTAGCCTTTGGAACCCTAAGGGTAAGCGAGGATCATCGGAGTCCCCAATTAAACATTCTGAGAAACTCCACGTGCATGAGTCTGTGATATAATCCTCTGGGGCCAGCACGAAGTAGATGTCGGCGACATAGTCGTCGACAGTGCCCAGCTGACCTGAGCGCGCTGCTTAGGACTCAGGGATTAGAGATGGTTCGTTTGGGGCGTAGGGCAGGTTGGCTGATTCGGCTTGAGACTGTTTGAGGCTGTGTGCGGTCTGATGTCTATTCAGGATGTCAAGATTCTGCAATGCGAGGGCCCTTTGGGCTCAGGTCTGTTCAGACTCTGCAAGTGAGTTGGTGAGAGTTGGCAGGGGCTATATGCAGGCTGCTGAAAATACGGGAGCCCTTCGAGGGACAAAGAAAGGGCTTACGTACGGACCACGCGGCTCCAGCTATGGGTTATACAGGATTGATCTGTTAAAGTTTTAATATGTTGCCGCAGCAATGGTCTCAACACAACCTCAAGACAAAACGGTCCCGAATTTGGGGAGACCCAGCAACATTCTGTGGAACACACCCGGCTAGGGATTACAATGTTGGGACCCCTTGAGACAAGGGATCCAGTTCAATAATCTTTGGGGGAAATTATGCACGATCTGGTATTCTTTGAAGGGCTTGGAATAATGACACGCTTGGGGGCCACAAATGTTACAAACATCAGACGCGGTCACTTAGCTTAGATTTGCTTTAGCTGAGAGAAGCACAACACAAACAGCCTGAAGCTGCTCTCTGAGACTACTTCTTCTCCTAGACCCGGATAGCTTTAACCCTCAAAGCCTTGAGCCTCAGGCCTTAAAGGATTCAAATTCCAGAGCTCTAGCACCAGAGCCTTTACCTAGAAAGCCAGAAATCAGGGACGCCAAAATCCTGAAACTAAGGGACTCCCAGCTTCATGCAAACCGCTGACTCAGGATTATACAAAAACGTATGAGCGTCAATTTTAGTGGTGGGTAGTCCAGCAGAGGACTGGATTCGCTTCAGGCAATCGTTTTCTCGGGAAGGGGGGGGGGGGCTCCACAAACTTTTCTAGCGCCTAACTGTTTAATAGGATCCCTTTGAAACAAAAAAATGTTTTCAGAGCTCTGGCACCGGAGCCTCCTTTACCTATAAGGCCACATATTAGAGAATCTGACACTCACAGACCCCTGCTCCATATAAACCGCTTCTTCGGGATTCTGCGAAAACATACGAGCCGTCAGTTGTAGTGTGGAGTAGTCCAGCGGTGGCCCAGGTTCGATTTATTGTCTTGGGGGCAGAATAATAACGGTTTTTTGCAGCCACCAACGCTTAAACCAGGATTGTTTTTGTGTTAATCTGACTTGAAACTGGTTTGAGTGGCGTTGCAAAATGGTTTGAGCGGAGTTTATAGATGGATTTGAATTGGATTTCCAGTTGGATCTAATTAGCTTACCAATTTTGAGTGGACTTGACCTGGTTTCAATCAAGTTGTAATTTGCTGTGATTAGGTCTCCACCTGATTTTACATAATTGGAGTGCAATTGGTTTGACTTGGATTCCAAACCAATTTCAGTTGGTCTTTGCATCAATTTCAATTAGATTTCGCTTCCTCTTATTTGCGTGTCTCAAATTGTTTTTTTTACTGGATTTCACATGGCCTGAGGTAGAGGTTCTCGATTGATTTCAATTAGATCTGTAGTTGATTTTCTTAGATGCTGATCGACTTCAACTAGTTTGATTCATTGACTTGAACTGGTGGAAATCGGATTGCTATGGACTTCAATTCAATCTCAATTGATTTAAGCAGCTTTTCACTCTTGATTTTAATTCAAGTTTAATTCTAAGTTAAATGGTTGTTCCTCAGGTTTTCTTTTGATTTGAACTGATTCGTATTTGCTTTCAGTTGGCTGTACTTGAATCTGAATTGACTCAGAATAGATGTCCAAGTGATTTTGACTAGATTTCAGCCGATATGCTCATGGGGTCACTTACGCCGAAGTGTCCCTCCACTCCAGCCGCCGTCATTTCAAGCCGGACTCGTGGGGTCACTTACGCCGAAGTGCCCCCCCACTCCAGCCGCCGCCATTTCCAGCGGGGCTCGTAGGGTCAGTTGAGTTGAATTGGAACTTACTTGATTCAAACTTAGTTTTAATTGAATCTATATTTTACTTGCCGTTGAATAGATTTCCAGTTGGATTAAGAAATACATGTTAATTTGATCTTCATGTTACTGGCAATGCCCGTACTAACACTAATACAAAAATGAGTACCAGCTTCAACGCTGCCACCAAGATGCATGTCTTGCTTGATTTTAGTTGGCAAGTTTAGGGGATGGCTGGGGGGGGTGCCCCCTGTGCTTAAGAGGGTCCAACATTACCGTGGCTTGAGGCAAATCACAACTGGGGCAGCTTGCGAGCTTGCAAAATACTAATGGCTGCAATAGCTCGCTGGGCTAAACAAGATCAAACGGGCCCTGATGCGGATACTTGAGGTGTGGCTCGAACAGCCGCGTGAATGCCAGAAATGCTGTCAATCCCCCTTCCCCAACCACATCCCTAGCCACAAACCCTGAACCAATCCACTTGAAAACCGACTTCTTGCAACATCAGGCTTTAGCCGTAGATCGCATCCCCTGAGACCTCGCTACGACATCCCGATGTCGAAGTCCTGATGCAAGGCGCCACAGTCCATATCTAGAACCCTCTGCCCAGTTAACTCAGAACAATGAACCTTTGAATGCCTGGAGACCCAAGTATCTGAATGATACATTCTTTGGTTCAAGTCTGTGGATGTTACCTGCTTTGGGTCTTTATTGATCCCTAAGACATCTCTCCTTGGAAGATCCTGAAGCCTTGCGCTCATATCAGGTCGAGTCACCGGGATAGCTGAGCTCGTTTCGGACTCCGTACCAAGCACATCCCAACCTGAGTTCAGAATCGGCATATTGGCTGTAAGTAGGGAATTTGGGAATACATATATATATATATACATATCATATGTATGGGTTATATAGGGATTAGATTCCCATACTCCCTGCTAGCAACCAGCCAGTCTATGGATTGAGGGTTTACGGGCGCTCCATTCAAGTAGTTCGAATCTTCAGGGCTGGCAACGCTGCAGTCAGGCACATGACGAGCCGGCACATACGTAAACCCTTTCAAGCTCCAGATTTCAGAGTTCCGGGCGTCGGCAGGAATCGCAGAGCCCGAAAACCCGGATTCCAATAACTCTCGGAGTCTCGCGTTGGAAGGTCTCAAATTCTCAAAAGTCGGGCCGCGACTTTCGGCTCGCCAGAAACAATCCCTTCCAAATAAAGACTCCCATATACATTCAACGCCTGCCCAGTCCCCAAGAGAATGTGTGGAATAGTTGCATTTATGACTATCTTTGGGGTTTGGGTGGTTCTTTTACCTACTTTCAATGTCCAGGTACAACCTTTTCTTAGAAAATTGTGCCTATGCGATGTTCCGTCTCAGCCTGAGAAAAGCAAACGATCCGACAACCTCAGAGCCTGAGGCCGAAAAAATGAAGATCCCTAAGCCTGATGGGAAACTGATGGGAGTTTCCCAAAATCAGGGGTACTGTTTTGGGGGTCCCAATAATAAGGATTATAATATATTGGGGTCTATATTGGGGTCTATGTTGGGGTCTATATTGGGGTCTATATTAAGCCCTACCTGGACCCCAAAAGTATGTAAAATAAAGGTCTTTATGGCTATTATTATGGGCTTCGGGCTACTATTTTACATACTTTTGGGGTTTAGGTAATACCTTCTTCTCAAAATCGGTGGATGCGGGAGTCAAAATTAGAATCCGGCTTGAATCATGCCTCCACCGGTTAAAGCCTGCATGTGGGCTTCTTGTGACGATCCTCCGTGCAAAGCCCTTTTTTGAGTTTAACTTTCCAACTCCTAACTCCTACCACTCTCAACTCCTTAACTTCCAAGTCTTAAGCCGCACCCTTTAAAGCCTGAATTAACCTTCCAACCCCAAACCGTGACGAAGAAATCTAAGGCATCTGAGAAACCAAACTACAAAGCCTGAACCTAAACCCCAAACCAAAAACCCTCATCCTATCCCGACATACATGAAACCATGTAGGCCCTGCTTAAAACGACGGTAGGCCTGGCCGTTCAACCCTAAGGGGTTTTGGATTCAGAGTTTAAGGTTCAGGGTTTAGGGTATAAGGTTTATGGTTTAAGGTTTAAGGTTAAGGTTTAGTGCTTAGGGTAAGCCTTACACTAGCTGCTTCTCAGTAGGGAACGCAGCAACGGCTCTCTTTTGTTGACCCTATAAATTCCAAATAACCTGGTAGTTCCCTGTTTCCTTTCCAGTCCTCCAGCCCAAGTAAACCCTCAACCCTGATATAGGCTGTAGGGCTTTGGGCTTAAGGTTGATACTCCCCATGACCCCCCCAGCTTCTCTTTCATGCTGAATCTGCTTTTCCATTCGATTCTGCAATATTCCCGGCCTTCGAGGCATTACCCCATCAGCCTCCTCTAAAGCTCATACAAACTCTCAATTTCCATGCGGCTATTGTTCAAAATTGCTTCTCCTGAAAACCGCCCAACTTTCGTGCAAAAGTGCTTTCCCTTAGCGTCTGCGTTGGCCAAACTTTGGCGGAGCCTGTTTCTCCAATGGTCACTCCAAGAATAGACTGAAGACACGGTCCTTGAGAATATTCCTCATGAAGTTTTGCAGTTTTGCATTCCATTCCTCTTTGTGCTAAACCCTAAACCCTCAAGTCTATAGTTCCCCTTAAGTAGATAGAATATGGCTTTGGGTAGGTTATAATAAGATCCCCATATACCCCATATTCTATCTACTTCATGGGGATTTTAAATCCACTTTGACCCCGCCTTGGCCTAGTAAGTATAGGTTTAGGGTTTAGGGTTTAGGGTTTGGGGTTTGGGGTTTGGGGTTTAGGGTTTAGGGTTAAACCCTAAACCGTAAACCCTAAATATTTCCCCAAGTGAGGGAAATCTGTATAAGGACTATTTCGCCTAGGGTTTAGGGTTTAGGACTCGTAGTATACTAGGAACGGCATTATAAAGACCCGTATAGAGTAAATCTGGGGAAAATCCAAGCACTGTTTTTGGGTGGCTGAACCTAGTAAGATCGTATTCCACCTAGAAAGTACTATACCCAGAAGGAGGATACAAGCTCACGCTACATAGGGTGCGATAGTATCCCAAAAAAAACTAAACCCTAAGCCCATAGTATCCCCTAATAAAATGTGCAGCTCAGGCACGAATGGACAAGAAGCAGCATGGCACCCGACATCTTGAGCCACGACCTGGCAGAGGCTTTAGGGTTGAAGGCTTTAGAGTTTGGAGTTAGGAGCTTGGGGGTTCAGAGATTTCTTATGGTTTAGGATTAAAGGTTTGGGCGTTAAGACGTAGAGCTTTGGATGCAGGAGTCTTGGGCTTAAAGCGTAGTATGGGATCTAGGATACAGGGTTCAGGGCTTCAAAGTCAGGTTCAGGGGAGTACTTGGCTGCTGGGGGCCATTGTTAAGCAAACGTGGTGCAGATTAGGGTTTAGGGCTCAGGGTTTAGGCTAACTTTGTTTGTCACCCTAAACCCTCAGCCCTTAAACCCTGAGCCCCGAACCCTAAACCTTAAACCCGTTTCCGCCGTCCTGTCGCTTGCTTGGGATTCTGGGGTTGCTCAAGTGAAGGGACGATCGCTTGGCCCCCAAACGAACATGGAGCCCTGAAAAGGGCACTGAAAAGACTACAGGGCTATATGAGGGGTTTAGGGTTTGGGGTAATTTAATGGACATGGGCTCCGTATTGGGGACTGTGTTACGGACTATGCTAAACTACAGGAGGGACCTGTATGTGTACTGTTAAGGGTCCTGACAATAGCTCATATGGGGTTCCATGTCAGTTTGGCAGAGGGAGCGAAAAGGGGTACCCTCCAGCCGCAAAATCCGGGCTCTGTGACGATCAGATGACTGCTACGGGATCCTTGCTTCAAGGTGCTAAACCCTAAGCCCTAAACCCTTAAACCCTGTCCTCTATCCTTGCTTCAAGGTTCTAAACCTCAAGCCCTTAACCCTTAAACCCTTAACCCTATCCTTGTTTCAAGGTTGTGTTTACCGGGAAGAAAAGCACAGGTCTGCAAAATCTTAGGCCGCCACAGCTTGTGATTCCTTGGCAGATTTGGGCTTGACGTTTTTGGATTTTGGAGCTTGGGTTTTTGTGCTGGCGCTTAGAATTTGGCAGTAGAGTTGGGGCTTAGGAAAGTTTAGGGTGTAGGCTTCGGGATTAGGGTTTGGGGTTCAGGAGAGGCTACATTCCTTTCATCTTCAGATTGGTATGCGTTTCTAGGAGTTTGTATGAGTATTCCCCTTAGTTACCCGCTTAATAGTCCCATATGTAATCCCCTATATAACCCCCTTTTTGAGGAGTGTAGACTATAGCTCGTATGAGCTTCTAGGAGTTGAGGTGGACTTTGAAGGCGCGAAACAGCTTAAGAGGCTGCTGGAACTTGGAGTATAAGGTTTAGGGTTTAGGGTCTAGCGCTTTAGGGTTTTAGGGTTACTTAGGTAGTTTGTGGGTTTGGTCTGCTCAGGATTTACGAGCCTGGGGCCGGGATCCAAGTGATTAAGAAGAGAGCTCCAACGCCTAGACCTTCTAGGGCTTAAGGTTTAGGACCCTAAAAAGATATCATTTAGCCGCTGATCTACCTGGCCTAGGCTGCTTTTGGGCTCTGGTAAGCGGACTTCGCGTGCAGCCCAGAAAAATGAACGCCATCCACTCAGCCACTAAGCCTAAACTCAAAGTTAGAGCAATTCCAGAGCCCGAAATGGAGCAATGGTGGAACTACGTCGTGCACCAATCGGCACTTTTTGGTGAGACTGTGTGAGGTCGTCATCGTTTTGCCCACCCAAACAACCTTCCTATTGCTACTACCCCTACTGCTTCTGCTACTGCTACTGCTACTGCTACTGCTGCTGCTACTGCTACTGCTACTGCTACTGCTACTGCTACTAATCCCTAAACCCTAAGCCACCCCAAAACCCTAGGCCCCAAAACCCTAAACCCTAAATCCCTACACCCCTAAACCCCTGAACCCTTAAACCCCCTAAACCCTAATCCCTAAAACCGAAACCCCCTACACCCCTAATGAGGGATGCATCCGGGCATCTGGATCTGATCCTCCAGGCGTGGCACGAAGTACCGGAGCTTCAGGAGCTTCAGCAGCTTCAGCACCCTCAGGAACGAGTTTTTGTTTTTGTGCGAGGGGGGGGGGGGGGGGGGG
>CAJNIZ010025114.1:47377-75378 GCA_905231905.1 Symbiodinium pilosum
GGTTCAGGATTTAGGGCTTTCGGTTTAGGATGGAGGGCTCTAAGGGTCCACATACCCAGGCTGTTTGAGACTGAAAAACATCCCGGACCCTCCCAGTACCCAGAATTGGAGGTAGAGGACCCCTGATAATGCGTACTTGGAGGAGTCAGGGGGCGTACGAAGAGGCTCATAATGGGGATAACTAGGGTTACAATTACTATATATTTTTGGGTGGTTATGAACCAACTTACTTCGTCCCCCGTCCCTGGAAGGAGGCCTAAGTGGGGTTCCCTAAACGTCCAGGATGATGACTGCAACACTACTTCATGCGAAAATTACTTACTGGGGCATAGTAGGGAACAAGGAAATCTACTTCCTATATAATCCCTATATAATAGTTTCCCTTATTCCCTGTGACCCCCATAAGATTACGTGCAGCGACCGCGTGGAGTGTTTAAAGCTCAAGGCTAAAGCATTTTCAGCTTATTCAGCATGTTCAAGATTGGGGTTTCCCGCAACCCCTCCTGAACCCTAAACCTTGAAACCCCAAACCCCCAGCTACAAAGCCCTTAGCCTTTGGGGGATCATAGAGCGCAGTCTCTTGAGCTTGGGATTAGGGTTTGAGGTCTGCATCTATGCTTAAGTACACGGGTTCCAGGTGCGGGGCTTACGATTTCGCAGTTGGGCTTCAGGGCCTTTAGAGCTTAACTTTCAGGAATGTTTTGGAGCGATGATTTCAATCAGGAGCTCACATTGCACGTGGCCCACTTGGACAACAATTGGCTCATACACCACTAACCATGCCCAGAAGAGACTGCAGGCCCTGAATTTTTGAAACCCGCACTAGGACCACTAGGAACCAGGGTTTCCGGCTTCATGGCGCCCTGAGCCCTTAATCCATGACAATAAACCTTCGACCATACACCCTTGAACCCAAAATTGCTCTGGCCCACCATGCTGTCCCGTCACCTGAGCCAACACAATGAAGTTTTGTGACCATGCAGCTTAAAGCCACAAAACGCCTCTGCCAAGTCTCAATGTACCCAGAAACCCCCCACACCCTGAACCCTCTGCACCCCACATCCCAATCTATGGGGGCCAACTTTAAAGAATGGTTGCGGAGGCTGAGCCAGGGACCGGTGCACAACGTACCTGAGCTTCAGGTGAGGAGTCCGGAAGGGCATAGGGCTCCCTCGAATTTGGGGCTTTAGGGTTCAACGTTTTCAGGTAGACCTAGTGGAGGTTTGGGGCTGGGGATCTCAGGGACAGCGCAGGATTCAGAATCAAGGGATTGCAGCGCTGCGCTTGTAGGATCAACAGCCACTAAGTAAACCACGATATCGCTCGGAAATGATGAGAGCTGAGCCCTTGCCAACGTTGACACCCCAAAAAGCAACTCATTTACGATCACCGAGACGATAATGTAATTACCAGAGCCCTCCTAAAACCCTTGATTATAGAGCCCGTAATAATGGGCACGCAGGCCTAAAGAACGTTTATTCTGAGGACCCTAAATCCTAAACCCCAAACCCTCAGCCCAAAGTCCCTCAGCCCCAAACACTAAACCCTCATGAGTTTCTCGAGGTGATTTCAAGAAAGCTTCTTGACGCAAAAATGAGCCGGAAACGCTAAATCCTTAACTAACACCTCGACTTTACCGAGCCCAAAACCCTAAACCCTCGGCCCTAAGCCCTCAACTGTCAACCCTCCGCCCAAAACCCTAAACCCTTAAACCCCCCCACCCTAAACCCTAAGCCATGAACCCCAAAACCCAAGGAAGCCCTGAGCCCCTAAGCTGAGTAAAGGTCTGGGCCCCAAGCCTTAAACTGCCTAGGGTTTGGGGTTTAGGGTTATAGGTCTTAGAGCTGAAGGTTTTAAAGCTTAGGGTTTCCAGTTCAGGCCGCAGGGTCTAGGAGTTAATTTTCTTTCATCTTTTCGGACCCGTCTCCGGTTTTAGGGTTTAGGGCTCAGGGTTTAATCAGGGTTCAGGGATTAGGGCTTAGGATTTCGGTCTAGATAAGAGCCCTCAACCCCAGACCCAGCATCATGAAGTTAATACAGGGGCCAAAATAATCAGCCTATATCGTTTGACGTCTATTTGAGGTACAGTATACCATAACTTTTACTAAATCTGGGACCATGCTGTTCATACTTCTTTAGGCACCGGCCCTAACATTCATATTAAGGGCTATATATAACCATATTATACTTATTATCCAACTGTTACTGGGGGGGGGGGCAGTACCCAACTTACCATCATTCAAGCTGAGCCCAGGAACGCCGCACTCCGGGGCGCTGCTGACCAACCCAATGGCCAGGCCTTTGGGTTTAGGGTTTAGGGTTTGGGGTTTAGGGTTTGGGGTTTAGGGTTTGGGGTTTAAGGTTTGGGGTTTAGGGTTTGGAGGGCTATGTAAAGTTTAGGGTTACAGGTGTTCAGGGTTGTATAAGGGGTGACAGGGTTGGTTGTTTAGGTCAGGGGTTTTCAGGGCTTGGGGTTGCGGATTTTTAGGGTTGAGGGTTTTGGTGTGTAGGGTTGTGTTTTTAGGGTGTTGGGGTTATGAGTCTTGGGTTGATTGTGGTGTGGGGTTTAGCCATTGGGCTTCAAGAAAGTTCTCTGAACCTAGGGTTCAATGACGTGGGATTTCTGACCGGCAAAGCAAACCCAAAGCTTCGTTTGAAAGAAGACTCCCTCTATAATCATCTGGAGATACCAAACGTGCTTTAGTGCCATTCAATCTCTTCAAGGTGCGTTCTCAACTGAAGATATTGATGCATATTGCCGGAATCCTAATCCCTAAACCCCTAGACCGTCAAGCCTTCCTTGAGGTTCATGTTGCTGCTGGCTCTCACTCCTCGATGCTCACTGTGCCTCTACATACGTGCCCTGCTGACATGGTTGGCAACACTCTGCGGTTCCAGTACATTTGCTGAAGCCCAGATTCAGGGTTTGAAGGTTTCGGGTTTAGGGTAATAGCTTATAGAAATCTTATGTTCAGCTGGCTCTTCGGACCAGAACTGAAATCAAACACATTAAGCAAAGATTTATGACTACATGAATCAAAACACACACATCCAGCATGATGTGCTGTGCAATCTAGCCTCCCTCCAGCTCACATCGAAGCCTGGAAGCAACCTTTTTCAAAAAGCTTTGTGCAGGCTTTCCTGCTTGGGGAGGGTGAACTCCCCCACAAAATATCGCATAGTAGAGCCAGACTGGATTTGGGGCTGTAGCAAGACCATCTTGGCTCCCATTTAACGTACAACAAAGACTTCCTCAGAAGATAAAGCTCTCCTCCAAGCAATCTCTAGAAGGCCACAAAACGTGCCTCCGCCCATGGATAACTTGAGGGGCTAGGAAAATGCGTATCTGCGCCTAAACCCTACACCCTAAACCGTAGACCCTAAACTCGCAACCTTAACCCCCAATAAAGAGCCCATGAACCCGGTAGAAGCCCCAAACCTTGAACGAGCCCCAGTCTTACCGAGCGGCCGCTAGGATGTCAATGGCCAACCAGCTGACCACATAGTGGACTGCTACCTGCGTCGAGAACAGGTTTAGGGTTTAGGGTTATGAGAGGATGTTGGTTTAAGGTTTCTGGTTACCCCAACCACCGAAGCTAGGACCCGGGAAGTCTCATGTGGAGTTGTGGAAACCAAATTTCTGCTACGGTTGCATGTGGGTTGTTGTCAAAATTATGGTCCCTTTTTGGATCCCTATTATAGTACGGCACCTAATATTTAGGGTACCCAAAAAGGGACCCATATAACCCCAATATATACCCTATTATAATATAGTAGTTTCCATTTTCTTTTCCATTATCCCTATATAACCCCAATATATACCTCATAATCCCCATATAACCCATGTGTAGGAGCGTCGCCTTGTCCATTTTTACACATCCCCTGAAAGCCAGTGAGCTCGGGAGCTCCGAAGCAAACTTCCCGGGTTTAGGGTTTAGGGTTTAGGGTTTGGGGTTTAGGGTTTAGGGTTTAGGGCTTAGGGTTTAGGGTTTAGGGTTGCAAGCTTCCAAAAAAATGATGTCTTGGCAGCTCGGCATTCAGGTCTAATTTCAAAGTTCGAGAGTTTTTGTAGACAAAGTTCTCGGGACTTCAAGAGCAGCCAACGCATTGAAAGGCTCTCTATTCAGCACCCTTTACCCTAATCCCCTGCAGCAGGCTCCGGATTCTGAGCCACGGCCTCTGAATATGGAAGAGCCCGAACCCTAGACCCTAACCCTAAATAGGATTATTTAGAATACTTTCAATTCCCAATTTCAGGCCATTTTGGTACTATATTTCCTAAGCAAACCACCATGTAGGGTGAGGTCGGGTGAGGTCGCTTTAATTGCCCAACCTAAACTCTAAACCTAAACAGTTTTAAGTCGAACAACAGAAACTATCTCAAGCCACCGAGCACCCTGGCCGCGGACAAGCCAAGCTAATTAAAAATGGTTGCAGCGCCCGAAAGAACGTCCAACATGAATTTCCTATGTTTAGAGCTTAGGGTTACGGATGTTGACCTCAAAACAACTAAACAATGACAATGTGTGTTCATATGTTTTGCATCACTAGGGGTCTCTCCGTGCAACATCATGAGCCCCTTAAAGCTCAACCCCGGAGCCGTGAAAAATCTTGGGTATTGGGAGAATGGAAAAGAAAATGGAAACTACTACATTATGATAGGGTCTATCCTGGGGTTATATTGGGATGATGGAAAAAGCAAATGGAAACTACTATATCATAATAGGATCCATATTGGGGATACATGGGGATAATGGAAAAGAAAATGGAAACCATTACATATAATAGGATCCATATTGGGGTTATATAGGGATAACAGATGATGGCAAACAAAACATCAGGAGACTGTGTCTCCGATCCAGGGACTGTTTGACGTTGAGGTGTGGGTCCGAGGAAAGTTTCCAACACTCTAAGCACTACCTGTAAGGATTAAACCCTAAAGCCTCAAATCCTTTTGCCGCTGCAATGTTGTATGAAGAACCTCAAGCTATGCGGATCTCACAGAATGCTACAAGACCCGTCTCATGCCAACGGCACAGTGTTCAGAGATCCTACTTTCCTCCTTCTCTGAGCCGAAAACTATACAAACCCAGTTTCTATTTCATCTTCCATGTTCCTTTTCATGTGATTCTCCTGCATTCCGCTCGTCTACCCCTAGCTTGCAGGACAACCCAGACCTTACTCGCCTGGCGGTGTACTGAGCGAGTCTGGTTCCATATTGGGACAAATCAAACTACTGGAATTTCTACACATTCCTCGTTAGGTTTTACAATCATCGAAAGGAAAACAGATGCATAGAATGGCGACGCAGAATCGTCTCCGAAGGATTCTGCTCTGCCTGCTGAGGCACGCTTCCTGATGCGAGGCATGAAGACCCAGCCTGAACCTGAAAACCAAGAATTCCTGCAACACATAATCTGTGAGCGATCCTACTCATGTGTACACGACTCCCCTGATGTCATGTTTGGGGAGGTTCTCAGCATTCGAGTCCAGTCGTTGCCGACGAGATTGTGTACTCCCAGTCATATTATTGGTAGTAGGGATCCAAGTACACAAATAATACCTACATTGGGCCCTAAAGACTGTAAACCCTTCCTACGTTGGGCTATTTGGATCCCTAGGGAATCCGGATTCATTTCGCAAAGTTCAGAAGAGCCGGTCCACATCTCTACTTTAAACCCAGCACTGTCCCAACCGGGCCTCAGCAGATTCCATGAACTGCAAGGTTTTCCGATCCAGCTGCGTGGTCACGAAGCTGACCGGGACCTTCGCAGGAGGCATTGATGGTCGCAGGCTTAAACATCAAGTTGTGGATTGCTTTGTGGAAGGTTCTTCGGACTGTCTATGTCTAGGTGGAGAATCCCTGGGCTCCTTAACGAGAATTTGGCTTCGGATAGTCTGCTTGGTAATCCGAGCCTGCCTGCTAGGTCCTGGGCTGCACCAGGCTTGTGTGGAGCAGCTTCCTAATCTTGGCCCACCAGTCAACACATCCAGAAAGCGTAGGAACCCGAAACCCTAAATTTGTGCAGGACAGTGAAGGGACTGCTTTCCTTCGGCCCAGCCATGCCTCGGAAACCTCGAGAATCCGGGTTGCTGTTGGCGAACTTGAGCCGGGTTACAATGATCTAGGTGTGTAGCAAATATTATGGCTACCCTAAACCCTTAACCCATGAGGGTGGCTTAGTTCACGCTTCTAAATTGCAACTCAGGAATGGTCAACCTCAAACCCTCCAGCCTTACCTCAACAACAGCGCCATAGATAGAACCAAAACCTCTCCAGAGTCGTAAAACCCCCCATAAAGAAGCGTGTAACCCTTGCTCTAGACGTAAACCATACTAAGGCCAGCACGTCCAATATCAGGACGATGTCCAGGAGAACTGGGCGTGAGAGAGGTTTGAGAAGCTTTTCTGAGGCCGGCAAAGGCCCAAGGAATGGAACCTACTTGCGCATCATCCTATCAGATCCATCCCCTCTCCCAGGTTACAAATCGCACGCCTCCTATAGCAATCAATAAAGACTATAATAATAGTACAATCTATAGGAAATTTGTTAATAACGGGTTGGGGGTTGCCATTGGAGGGGGTGTATCTCAGGCCTGCACAATAATGAGAAAGGGCCCCTGCACTGAGATGGGCATTTCCCCCAAGCCGGCACAAGAAAATTCCAAGGAGGGAGGTCTTCCTCCCTCAGATGGTTTAGGGTTTGGGGTTGAAGGTTTAGACTTCAGGGCCTGAGGTATTCTGCCTCATCTTTCCTAAGCAAATCTGACCCCCGCATGGCCGACGTGTAGTAAAAAGACAGTAGCACCTGCATACTGGAGGAGGGACCCATGAACCCCAAAACCTACATCCTGAACCTAAACCTTCAAAAAAAGGCCCTAAACCACAACTTACCATGCAGCCCTTCTCCTCGGTGATTATAGTCTCCAAGTCTACAGATTTCCTTAGGCTGCGGCCAATGGCTACATCCCAGTCCGAAGGGAGCTGATCAGCCCAAAGGTAGGCCAGCCTGGTCTCTCCAAATGGTTTTGAGGCAGTCATATAGGCAGTATATTGTGATCTTGAGGGGAATGGCAAAGAAAATCCGGGTGTTGGGTTTAGGTGTATAGTTTAGGGATTTAGGGTTTGGGGTTTCAAGATCTAATCTGTAGGGTCCAAACAGGCCGAGACCTCAAGGAACCAGCAAGCACTCAGCACCTACCAACGCTGAGGATCAAGACAGGGTAGATTCCTAGAGGACCCCAAGCGGGACAGGCCCAAGCAGTTTAGGCTTTAGGGCTTAGGCCCAGAACCTAGCCCAAACCCTAAACAACAAACACACCCCGAAACCCTAAATCCTAAACCCTAAACCCTAAACCCTAGAGCATAAACCCTAGACCCTAAACATCTAAGCCCTAAACCCTAAACAATACACAATAAACCCCCTAAACCCCTAAACCCCTACACCCTAAACCCGAAAACTGCTAAGCCCTAAACCCTAAACAATACACAATAAACCCCCTAAACCCCTAAACCCTAAACTTCAAAACCCCTAAACCCTAAATCCTAAACCCTAAACCCCCAAACCCTAAACCCTATAAACCCTAAACCCTAAACCCTATAAATCCTAAACTCTAAACCCTAAATCCTAAACCCTATGAATCCTAAACCCTGTAAATCCTAAACCCTAAATCCTAAACCCTAAACAGGTCCATCCTGCGACCGGCTTGCCTTTATCCCGCGCGCGGGGCCAGCACATTTTGCACAATCAAGGCGAGGAGTGAATGGTGCATAAAGGTCCAGGGTTTAGGGTTTAGGGTTTAGGGCGGAAAGGTCCAGGGCTTCTGGCTTCGGGGTTTTGAGGTTTATAGGGTTCAGGGCTTAGGGTGTAGGGATCGGGGCTTAGGATTTTGGGTTGTGTTTTAGGCTTAGGGTGCCGGATGTTGGGATTTAGGGATCAGCGGATTGTCTGGAAGGGGTCGGAAGAAGTTGCACCTCCAAAAAAAGGGACTGTAAGGGTCCAAGTGCCCAATACTCATATACTTGCCAAGAACCTGTACTACAAGCACCAAAATCCCAAGTACTCAATTCTTGGGTACACGGATTGTTAGGGGTAGTATCCTGGAGGGCCTGGATTGAGGGCTGAACTCTCAGAGATGGTTTAGGGTTTAGGTTTTAGGATTTTGGGTTTAGGGAGTAAGTTTTAGGATTTTGGGCTGGGTCGTGTGACGATCAGGTTCAGTTTGGAAGTCTGGTGCTCAGATCTTGCGTTACAGATTCATACTGGGCTTTAATAGGACTACGTCATGTAATTTGTGTATGGCAATTGCCGCAGTTTGGTGTAGTGTGGGCTCTTGAAATGCAATTCTAGGGCTTCAGTCTTCTTGCTGAGGTTTTGAGGGTCAGGGTTGGAGGATTGCAGAAGGTTTAGGGTTTTTGGTGCTTGGAAGGTACGGCTTGGAAGGCTTGTGAAGGCTAGGCGAGATGGAGTTTAGGCTTTGGAGGTTTAGGGGTTCAGGGTTTAGGCCATTTGATTGTCAGGTAGGTCCTCCAAAAGACCCCCAGATAGGCCAAATCCTGGAAATAACAACAAGGCTCCCTTCTAAGTACAGTACCCTCTACGTCTCCTCCTTCGGTTTCTGTCCTATCTGGCGGTCCCCAAGACATGTACTGTATCGTTGAGTCTGCAAAATTTTCCACACGGGGGCGAGAGCGAGGACAAGAACAGGAGCAGGTAGACCATTGAAAAGGAATTTTACATTGGAGTTTAGGCGTTACAGTCACAGATGGTGCGTAGTGGTAGTAAACTGTCGGATCTCCACACCAACGCATCATAGTCCTTGGGAGCCTTTGTTCATGGGCTTCCTGTATACATCCCACATCACCAACAGAGAGCCCGCTATACAATAAACAACGATCGGCATTCGAAGCTCTACAGCTTCTGCCCTCAAACATGAAGCGCCAAGAGGTATTGTGCAGAAGATCATGAAGGCTGCAAAGATTCAGCCTTCGGATGCGGTCTACGAGGCTTGCAGCGGGGGGGTGCGTGGTCAATCCCCGGGGACCAACATTTAAATTCGATACCCAGGGAGTCTACTAAGGTTGCCAACTCCCTGAAATTCCATTGGCTTAAGGTCTTGGTGTGACTGCTTGAAGGTAGGGCAGATTAAAACCCAAATGTGAACGGCAACCTCTAACCCAGGTATAACCATATTAGTGGACTTCGGCTTGTGTATAACTGTGTCAAAAATACAACGAAAATTCGGTTATACTTGCCCTCTTAGTAGGTCAGGTGGCTGCAGGGTGTTGATTCACGACCCCTTCTGAAACTCAATCCATCTTCACATAAATCCCTGAACCCGAAACCCTATTCCTAAACCCTAAACACCAAAACCTGAAACAGGAGCCAAGCCGGAACCGAAGGGGACGACCCAAAGCAACCCATGTCTAACATATTCTCCCAAATATAAGCTATATAGGATTTAAGGTTTAGGGCTTAAGGTTTAGGGTTTAGGTATCGTCAAAACTCCTTAACGGGGGATGTATCGGGTTTAGGGTCTAAACTCCGTAAAGGGGATTATATGGGGAGTGTTTAGAGTTTAGGGGTTGTTAAGGGGGATACTTCTAGTTCCTAAAATGGTACTATATTGGCGGATCTTCTTGCTATGGGGAGTGTTCGTGTTACGGGCAGGTCTTAACCTGGTCAAAAAGCAGACTCCAAGCCAAGCAGCATTCCTGCTTTCTGCCTAATTTCTGAAAACTTTCTGACATGAAAAGATGTAGAGGGGGCCGAAGCAGTGCATGAAAAGAGGTGGCGGCCGCGGTATCTCTTATTGCCCAAGAGCAGCCCCGAGGAGACAAGGATACCTTCTGAAAAGTCTCGGCCCTAACTCAGATGCCCTGCACGCTTAACCTCCAACACTCACCCTCAACCCCGTAGTGATCGCTGTATGTAATCCCAATACATGCCACAAAACCATATTGGGTTTCCGCAAACACGGAAAATTCGGTGAAGTACAAATTAACGGCAGATTATAGGGGAAAAGCCCACAGATACATGGCCTGCACCCTGAACCCTCAACCCTAACGCCTAAACCCTGAACCCTGAACCTGATAAAACCCCAATCTACGCCCTTGTCTCCTGATATTTGTTTGGGGCATGGAACAAGCTACGCAGTGACATTCGTTCCATGACGCGATCCATATGGTATGGATCATCAAGTCCTCTTCCGCTATGGGCCCCTTCGTTCCATCCAGTCATAAGAAGCCTTTAAACCCTAAGCCTTAAAACCTAAACCTTTGAAACTGATATTATCACCTCATAATGACACCGTCCAGGCTCCGTAGGGTATGGACCAATTTGTTGCTAGGGCGCAGCCACATGTATGTACCGTGTAGGCGGGCGAACATTCACCCCAAACCCTAAACCTATTCACTCAACCCACCCCTTGAGGTCGGCTGTGGCACTGGAGAGCTAACTGTACAGCTTCTCCCACAAGCTCGGAAGGCCAATTGCTTTTTGTTTTTGGTGGGGGGGGGTGGCAAACGCATGAGGGGTTTAACGATTAAACGTTTGTGGCTTTCAGGGTGTTGGGCTTCGGGGTTTAGGGTTTGAGGGCTTGACTAAGCATAAACCCTGAACCTTAGAAACCCTAAACCCTAAACCCATAAACCCATAAACCCTAAACCCTAACCCCGAACCCTAAACCCTAAACCCCAACCCCCTAAACCCTAAACCCTGGAGGTTTATACGATCGACTTGGAGGAGCGAATGGTGGAGGCCAGCGACGCTCCCGTCAGGTTTTCTCTACCAGGGTTTTGGGGGTTTAGGGTTTAGGGTTTAGGGTTCGGGGTTTAGGGTTTAGGGTTCAGGGTTTAGGGTTTAGGGTTGATCTAAAGGCCCTTCGAACATAGCGGGTTGCGTATGGATATATACTCGTAGGCGTAACATAGAGGCTATATTGGGTTTATATGAGGAATATACCAGAATATTACCCGACATGGTGGAGAATCAAGTGGGCAGGCAAATGGGAAGGCGAACTGAAATTACGTATGCCGTCTATTATATAGAGGCTTATAGGTCTTGGGGGTTTGGAGGTATAGGGAAGATTGATCTAAAGGTCCTTTGAGGAGATTTGGGGATCCAGTAGGTCTATTAGGGCTCATAAAGGGATGTTATATGCCACAATGGCCATTCTGGCAACAGGAATGTTGTGACAAACTACGGCTTAGGGTTCTAAGGGGTCAGTTTTTGGGCAGGATTCGAGGTTTTTAAGCGTTTGAGCTTTTAGAGGTTTAGGGTTTTCAGAGAGTATCTGGGGTCTGGGGATTATAGAGCGTAGGTTCTGTAGGGTTTAGGGATGAGGGATTGGGGTCTATAGGGTGCCTTGGATGCCTGCTGAAGGTTGTGCGAAGGTTGTGCAGCAGCACGTGGGAGAACTGCAAGTCTGCTCTTGGTTTAGGGTTTAGGGGTCTAGGGTTTAGGGTGTATTGCTTGGCTCACACCCTGACGGTGGCGGAGGTAACGGTGGCGGCAGTGCTTATGGGGTGGAGGGGAGATAAATGTAGGAGGGGCCACGCAACTAACGTTCTGCCAATTTTCCATAGCGGCTTACCATTCCCTGCTACAACCTAAACCTTTGCAAAAGCCTAGCTCAGTGGAGTAGGCAAGCCTTGATGAGCCATGGTTGGCAGCATTTGTAAGACCTGCCAGGCTTTTCCTTCAGATGCTTCGGTGGCTAGGGTTGCACCATGCTAGATATCAAGCCTCGTAGTTGAGGGCTTTAGGTCAAGCATGCGATTTGAGGCTCAGAGCTTTAGAGTAAGCACGGTGCATAGTTGCTTGTTTTCTTTGTCTGTTTCGCTGGAGACCAGATTTCCTCAAGCCAGTAACACTTCTATGCTGAAAACAGATAGTCACAGAGTAGCAAGCTCCTCTGGTTCCGAAGGCAGGGCAAGACCCAATACCCTTGGATTTGATAACTGGGTACCTGAGAGTTTGGTAGTGGATTGTGCTTTGGGCTGTTGAGAACATGGCTATAGTTTTTGTCTGAGAGATGTTTGGCTATACCAATTTTGACGAATGACTGTTAGTTACTGGTACCCTTAACGAACACCAAAGGGTTTCCTGTGATGGCTTTGAGGAGACAAGAAATCGTGCGGCCGCTTTGGGCCATTCGAACTTAGAGGCGGGAGATGACAGACCTGAGTAGGTGTGTACTGGGCTACAGAGTAGTGGGATGGGGGTGCACCATGAATCGGGGTGTTTATAACTTCAATTGAATAAATGCACATGAGCCTCTCAGCAGAGGTTTATGATAGTTCTGGATTCTGATGTGGTGTCTGCGTGCATTGGGCGGCGGAAACGCCACGTTCCTTGCAATGGTTTAGGCTTCACGTTCTACGGATCAGGGTTCGGGGGGTTTTGCTTGGGGCTTCGGTTTGCAGATATGGGGGCTTGGGATAAAGATTTCGGAATCACGGCGACATTGTTCGAAAGGCATAGTGCAAATTCCTATTAGACTTTGTTACTATGTAGGTACTTTGGGCCCTTTGGGCACGTTAAACCCCAAATTCCGCAAACCCTAGACCGTAAACCCTAAAGGCTCTTTCACTGTGCATGCAGGTAGCTTGAAGTGCCGGCAGGTTGCATCACTAAGCTGCGAATGCCAGGCAACTTTCCATGATGCCTGCATTCGGTCGTACAGTCTAATGTTTGTACTACATTGGGCTGTTTGGAAGCTTATGGCAAAGATGCTTTCATCGCAGGGCTCAACAACCACCACCTTCAACAATTGCTATTTTACAGTGTATGACATCCGCACGGAATGCTCCACGTCCCTGTCCTGCAGTAGCCGCAACACGGTGCGGCTTGCACCAAGCCGGCATTCCAAATCTCAACCCCGATTTTCCGAAAGATCCGCGCTACGTTGGTTCGAACAGTCTATAATCTATATATAGTAATTTCCCAAAATAGGGGGACCCCAATATAGACCCCAATTTACTACACTCATATTATGGGAACCCCCAAAAAAGTACACCTAATTTGAGGAACCCCTCATGTGATACAATGATACCTACACTGGGTTGATTCAAACTTTGGGAAGTGACCTTTATACATTGCAATATGTCCGCATCGAATCGTCCACATCCTTGCCCTGCCGTAGTTGCTGCAAAGCACGCGGTACTCAAGATTTGTGCTGGGAAGCGGAGGGTGTGGCAACCCAAACTGTAACCCTGAACGACCAGGTTCCTTGCTGAGGTGGAGGGAACCAGATCTGAACAGATAACGATAAGAAGAGACATGGGAGGGGTAGCTGAGCTGTCATAGAACCATGGGGACATCCCAAAGGTCTTGATTCAAAAGACGTGGACATACCTTTTTGCTGCCCGTGGAGGGTATTGCTGTTTATTTGTTCAAGACTTCTGAGAAGCAGTTTGGAATCTGAACCCTATGCCGTGGATGGCAAGCAAGGAGAGCCTTCAGTAGAAGTCTTGTAGAGATGTGCGTTTCCCACAGTTGGATCAGTGAAGCTCCTCTACTCGTCCGCGTGCACCCTTTCAATGCCACAGCTGAACCTTTGTTCAGGAGCACTAGACTGCGAACCCAAAGTGGCTAAGCCTGAAACTTGATCTGTAATTCATGCTCCTCAACCCTTTGGCCCGCAACCCCATTCCCTAAACTGAAGCCAAGAAGCCTAATCGGAAAAACCCTTGCTGCTTGAGGGTTCCGGGCTTAGGATGAGCACTGGCCCTTCACCCCTAAGTACTTTGAAGATCAACACCCCCACGCTGCGCAAGAAAACAACAGAATCAGAATTTTACGAGGTTACATCCTAAACCCTACACCCCAAACCCAAAGCCCTAGACCCTGAGCCCTAAACCCTACTGCGCACTGTCCCTTTTAGATGTTTGATCTATCTCTTGTTTGCCTGACGTGGAAGCATAAACAAAGTTCCGAGACAGGCAATTTTGCCTCCTTGCGTAGCTATCATGTGATGCACTGCCCAAAACCCTGTACAAGTTCTAGGCCAATTACAATCCCTAGAAACCTGATATGAGCACAGTTATCATTTCATACTCATTTGCTTTATCCAGTCGGTTCTCCACTTCGCTAATTCTTTGGCCGCTGTGTCACCTTGAGGTGGTCGTTGGCGATGCCCTTCGCACTCCTCTCCCGAAACGGTTTGACGTCTGTGTGCCAGGGCGCTTGGAGAAACCTTGAGACTTAGGGGTGTAGGTGTTAGAGTTTATGGGCTTGGGGAATTAGGGTTTAGGGCTCTTGGTTTTACAGTTTAGTGTATCGGGCTAGGACTTGAGGTACAGAGTCACGGTTGGAGAGTTTGTTTGGCTTGGGTTCTGCACAATCGCCGGTGCTCTTCTCAAAGCTCCTTGCAATGGAAATCATAGTACTTCAGGAGGAAAACTAATTGTCCCTAAGGGTCCAAGGTCCCACATAATGGGGTTTTAGTTCACAAATACCATTTATGTTAAAATATTTGGGCCCTAAAACCCCATTATTTGTGTTCTCTAATCAAGGGATATTGGGTCCTACGCCCTAAACCCTTTCCTGGACCCCCCCAAGTACCTTCTATAGACCCTAAAAAACTACAAGTAGGACCTACATAGACCCTGTTTTAGGGTACTTGGGGGTGTCGAGGTTATTCCCTACAAACTCTTACGGCCAGGGAAGAAATTAGAATCGAGGCCCTATAGGCTCCCTGCAATCTGACCCTGAACAAATTCAGGGGGTATTCAAGTACCTACGTAAAGTTTATAGGATTTTAGGGTTTAGGGTTGAAGAAAGGGGACTCGCGTACCCATATCGGATTTGGGATGTAGGGCTTAGGATTTAGGGTTTAGGAAGAATTGGTCCTAAGTAATTACGCATTTAGGGAAGGGGAATTCCCATTGCACAAGCCACTCTGTGTGTTCTGTAGGTACTGTGGGCTCTTTTGGGAACAAGTCCGAAAACCAACATCTTAACACCTTGGGGCATGCGAATGGCCTGTCGTTTTTCATTAAGACATGCTTCGAATTCCAAAGGACCATTACTAACATGCCCCTATCGGACGCCCGTGCAAGTATAGCATGCTACACCTCAAAAATCCGCTGAACTCAAGACTTTTCTCTTCATTCCTCCTGTAGGCCCCGTAGTAATGCCTGCGCACGGGCCAAGGTCCAATCTGCCAGAAGCCCAGTCAAGCCGCACGGTTGAGGGTGTAGGGCGGAAGCTTCTGGAGAAGGATCCGATGGTCTCTGGCTTATACAGTCTTCTTTTGGTTCATTTACAGTTTCTGCAGTATCGTGTCGAGGGTTTAGGCTTCAGGAGTAGGATCTGACTTTCTCTGGCTTATAGAGGCTTCTCTAGGTTTCTTTGCAGTTTCTGAAGTTTCGTGTCATGCACACTGGCCGCTTGAGGGGTTGGTGGCTCTACTCTCCATGCTGGCCAATGGTTCTCAAAGTAATGGATGCAAATTAGAACTCAATGTCATCGGGTGCTTTGTGGTAGTCTTTGGATGTACAGCGTGCCTCCAGTATGGAAACCATGTAAAGGGCATCTGGAGCTTGGTACTGTCCATATACCTTTGTATCAGCAACACCGTTATAGCCTCATTGTAACCCCTTTATGTGCGGAATTCCCAGCATATTTGTGACCCAAGTTTTTTGAAAGTAGCTACATACAGGTGGTTGATGCCATCTCAATTTGAAAAACCTAGGCCCGAAGCCCTAAACCCAAAAACCGAAACCTTAAACCCTACATCTTATACCCCTAAACCCAGCAAGCATAAATCCAATCCGAAGCAACCAGGCTTGTTGATACACCCAAAAGAATCTGCGAAATTTATAGCGACCTCACCCGACCTCACCCTAAATGGTGGTTTGTAAAGGGAATAGTATCAAAATGGCTTCAAATTGGGAATTGAAGGTATTCTAAATTACCTTGAAAAGAAGCGTCAATCCGCGACGTCCTATGAAAAGATGCAGTAGCTCTTCCGTGCGCAGCAAAGGAATCCGTCAGTTTAGGGCTTAGGGTTTACGGTGTAGGGCAGGGTTTAGGGTCTAGGGGTTTTGGGTGTAGGGCTAGGGTTGAAGAGACGCATGAGGACGCCCCAAGAGTCACGTTTAGGGCCCCAGGCCTTGAGAAGAGCAACCTGTTGTGACCACTGGCTCTGAAAACCAAGCGGGCTCTGTGACGGTTTCCAGCAGCCGAACAAAGCTGCGAAGTGGCTTGGCATGTGCCAAATCTTTGACCAGGGCCGCTACTTGGCCGAGTTTGGCGCGTTCCGCGGCTTCACTTGGGAGAAGATCTGGCCAAGGTGTACGTGCCGGCAGAATTGGAGCAAGCTGTGAGTAGCAGGGAGCGCGTGGCGCCAAACCGACTGTCTATGCACTCTGTAATTCTAGTATATAACAAAAATTTTAAGTTACTAAAGAACAATGTCCTAAAAGACGGATGTCTGTTATTCTGGGCCGGGTCATGAGTTATGATTGCAAAAGTGCGATCTGTAAGGGAGAACAAAGGCATTTGAGCTCTCAAGATTAAAGTGTTTTTTCAAGGATTATAGGGGCCCTGTCTATCTATTTATATGTATATACATATATATATATATGGATTTGAGTCCCCTCCCCCTGCTTAGGGATACTGGCAAATACCCGTCACACAGTCCTCCCCGGAATCCCTCCTAAACCCTAAATCCTAAACCCTAAATCCTAAACCCTAAATCCGAAACCCTACAACCCTAAATCCTGAAAACCTAAACCCTAAAACCCTAAACCCTCTCACAGTCCTTAATAAGGGCCCCACAGTACCCTCTGCTTCATGTCCTTGGGGGTTGCTATGTGCCCCTCAGTCTTGGCACACCTCTCACATGATGGACTTTGCATCACGGGTTTAGGGTTTAGGGTTTAGGGTTTAAGGTTTAAGGTTTAAGGTTTAGGGTTTAGGGTTTACAGTGCTTAGCTTCCAATGCACCACTGGAGGGAATAGGGCTTCCGATGTGGATGGTGCTGGCTATCCTTAGAGCTCCAACTTAGCCCACATTGCGTCCGCTTCAGAGAGATTAGGGCCTGCAGTAGATATTGTTTGTGGACTTAGGCCCCGAGGGTGGTATTCAATGCTGTTGGTGTAGACGTTGATGACAGCCGCGTTTGCAGATAACGATATTGATCATGATGCGGTTTCACATTGGCCCTAAGAGTCCAAGGACCCGAAGAATAGGGCTATATAGGGCCCAAATACCATTACTGTTATAGTATTTCGGCCCTAAAACCTTATCATTTGGGTCCTTGGACCCTTAGGGTGGGATACAAATTGATTTTAAGATACTGGCGCGCTATTCAATTTCGACTCTGTCATGATAAGCCCCTAAACCCTCCTTAAACTCTAGACCCTAAACCCTAATCCCTATAGACCCTAATCCCTAAACCCTATTCCCTAAACCCTACTCCCTAATCTGGCACTGTTCAAACGGTTATCTGCTCGAAACACGTCAACTATCCCAAAGTCCTCAGCTTCAAGCCGAGAGAAGGGGGGTTTGGGGGTCTAGAGGGGGTTTAGGATTTAGGGTTTAGGATTTAGGGTTTAGGGTTACTGTAGCTTTTAAAGAAATTCGGGGCTCTGAATCTTTGAGGCTGTTCATGTTCCTTGAAGCCCTTTGCCGTAAAGGTTCCGAAGCGGCAGTGCTCCCGGTTACAATAGTGCTTACATTCACTCCCCCACTCCCCCTTACTTGCTTGTGCTTAGTAGGGAACAAGGGAATATATTCCGTCCATAATATGTTCCCTTATTCTCTACTAACACCCAGTGAGCTTAAGCATCAGCAAGTTCCTTGCTGTCCTGAGGCCCTACAAGATTTCAGCTCCCATCATTTTCAAGCTTCTCCAGCTCCTCAGCTTCTGAGTATCATCCATAAGGGCAATCAGTTTCAGGGTTTAGGGGGGGTAATTCGGGTTTAGGGGGGCCAAACGTGGGCCCAAGATGCTGTCAGCCTCATCATAGGGACCTCCAAACTGGACTCCTGATTTTTGGAACCGGCGGACTTCTCCTCAGAAGCTGGACAGTCGTTGCATATAATTGGAGGGTCATGGGGGCTTGGTAAATGGATAATAGTGGGGATAACTGGGGTTATTCTCCGGCTTATAGGGGTTATAAATTGACTTACTAAGTCCCCCTGACCCTCCAAGTACACTTCGCAGATAATGAAAGCTAGTAAAGAATGCAGGCATTGTAGTCTCCAACAGTGCCTCCATAACAAAGCAGAACTCTGCAAATATCCCCCAAACTCTTGAACCAATGTCGAAGCCTGAACAGCTTGTACTGTTATCCTCTTCTAACAATTGGATAGTTACACTATAATATGCCCCAAACACCTTTTTCAATTGTCTAGGCCGATGCATCAGTCCGTGTTGTGGCACACTTGCTGACTAGTTGTGTGGCACCAGGCTCCTAAGATGTTGGCAGCAATCTCCCAAGGGGTTTAGGGTTTAGGGAATTTCTGACACGCCAAGTGATTACCCAACAGGTACTTGGGCCTTGAAGTAGGTATATGGGAACCCCTTGGACTATTATGTACCTACATGGACCCTTTGGGTTATTGGTGCCCTACGCCCATCGCCGATGCTACATACCTGAGGTTACCTTCAGATAGCCTCAAGGAAGAGGGTTTAGGATTTAGAGTTTTCAGTGAAGCGGTGGTATAAGGGGCTGCTTTGAAGAACCTATGAAGAGAAATTAGATTGCCATTAAGGAATTTAGGCCAAACAAGCAGAATAGGAATGAATTTAAGAACATTTACATGAAAGGTAATTTGGAGTAAGTTCCTTCACGGCCCATAGAACCACATATCACCCCAGTATCCATATGTTCCATTTGCTTTCAGGCGAATCAGCCAGGGTCCACCCTGGAGATATGCCATCCTCATGCTTCAGAGCTCCTCGGACGAAGATAATTATAATTACTATTACCCTAGGTGTCCAAGGAACCAAATAATAAGGTTTTAGAGCCCAAATACTATAGTGTCAATGGTATTTGGGCCCTGATACCCCATTATTTGGGTCCTTGGACCCTTGGGGTTACCATTAATAGTATGATCACTACTATTATTCGTAATATGCTACTTACTCTTACTGTGAAGGGCTTGAGGGATTCGGCTCAATGGCTTGCGAAAGGTGTAGGGTTTAGGGCTTTAGGGTGCTTGGCTTGGGGCTGCTTTGGGCGGGCTGTTAAGCATGTCAGGTTGAGGATTGAGGGTTTAGGGTTGAGGATTTAGAACAAAGCTCTGCCCCAAAAATGATGAGAACACGGCGTGGGGGTCTTGACATTTAGTGCAGTAGCGAGGCTCCGAGGTGATGCAAGGGTTATCGCGCCTCGAAGAAGGTCTCTGGATTCAGGGTTTAGGTTGGAAGGTACTTTTGGCAAGCCTGGAGAATCCTCTAAACCCTAGACCTTTAATCCTAGCTGCCGAATCTCCCCTTTACGGATGCTGGAGGGCCCCGCAGTCTGTCTTGTTGCGAGGGGCTTTAGAAGCTCCATCGGCTTCTCAATAATAGCCTCCTCTCCTTGATAATATCCCCCAACCGCCTAGTCCCCTCCGCCCCCCATGCGGTACCATTACATATTAAGTGGGAAATGTATTTTAGGAGGGTTGATTATTAGGGGATCGGATCATCTTGGTACTAGATTCCTTGTATAGCCATGGTACAGGTTACCTCAAGTGATCCCAAAGTCATATGTACTGTAGCCTAATCGGGCATTATAGACTAGGGCTCATGTGTAATTGTGTAATCAGGCCCCTGCGGTAGATGCAGCATGTCCAAAAGAGGTTAGAAGTGGTGAGAAATGTTGCAAATAAAGTGCAGCTCACACTCATTGGCAGTCGACCGCAACAGTTTAGGGCTTAGGGTTTAACAAACACCCGAAGGAGAATTCGCCGAACGACTTCTCTCTGACCCTGGTGAGAAAGGCCTGCACTTTGTATTTTTTGCACCTTGGTGGCCTTTGACAGGCAAGTAATCACCCCCAACCTATACATCCTGTCCCTATACGTCCCTACATAAACCAAGTTTCTACGCACTTTTCCATGTTCTGCATGTTTCTAATCCCAGGATCCCTTAAGGTATGCTTTTCGTTCCGCCTTGTGCTCTTAACCGCACCACACATCTCCTTCTAGGATTTAGAGTTTAGGATTTAGGGTCTAGGATTCAGGGCTTAGGCTTTAGGATTTAGGGTTTAGAGTTTCGAGTTTAGGCTTCCGGGCTGTGCTACTGAGAGGGTCAGGGGACTTAGTAGGTAGGTTGAGAACAATCAGGGATGATCGGACTTAACTATACAGTTTATAGGGGTCATAAGTATACTTACTTATTCAGCGCCCATGAACCTCCGAGTACACCATGTTTTGTTTGAGTGTTCTTGCAGTGTGGAGTTTAACTTTAAAAAGAGAAATGTCCTCCGGGTAGCAGCGGCCTTCAGGGAACAACTATTTGGGGGAAGGGGCCGCTGTGCAAACTGATTGTGTAAGCCCCTAAACCCTGCACATCCGCATGTAGCTCTTAAAAAAACTCTAAACCCCTAAACCCTAAACTTCAGGAACCCTAAACCCTAAACAGTCGAGGATGAATTCAACAAATGAAAACTTACACAATCGCATGGAACTTAAAAAGGAAATTAAACTTAGCAGGCTGGTGACCTGACCGTTTACCAAGAAGGGGTTTAGGGTTTAGGATTGAGGGTATCGGGTTTAGGTTTTGGGATTTAAGGGCTTCGGGTCTATGGTTTAGGGTGCAGGGCGTTCAGTCGCCAAGTCTTGGAACTGATCCTCTCGGCCGCAAGTTGGTGCTGGGTGAAGATGTATCCCGGGCTTCGGGCTTAGGACATCCGACAAACTAAACCCTGAACCCTAGAAACAGCACCGGAATGCCAGGTTGCTTGCTGCTAAGACCCTCGAACCAGGACTAGGTTGAGCTGCTTGCCTTGAAGGCCCCTCAGCCAGAGCCATAGTTTGAGCACCTTTTGAAAAGGCTAGGTCGAGCAGCAAGACAATTTGTCACACTCGCAGTCTCTCACTGCGGGGTCCACAACACCTGAAGCATGCAAATGCCGACTTCCCAGCATGTTCAGGGAATTTGCGCGCGTGCAACGCTTGAGGCGGTGTTACCTGGGGTGTGTCAACCAAACTTGATGATGGAACTCTCTACCTCAGAGCTCGATGACCCTAAACTAGCCCTAAAGGCAAGCCCTTTCCTACTGCGCAGGCTTCTCGCGACTGGCGTCTCTTGGCATCACAAATGCTGATGTAGGATCTTCTACCCTGAGCCCTAAACCCTAGACCCTGAGCCCTAAACCCCCATATCACCTCAGGTGCTTAGAGTATGGCTTCATAACGTGGATGGATGAAACCTTGCGCCTCTTAGAACCTCCGCAAACCTGAAACCCTAACACTTATTGGAGTACACAGGGTATGTAAAGTTCTTCAAAACTTCTGCCATCTACAGTAGGGCATGTCATGAGAAATTCAGCTGTTGCGCTCGCTTGTTTTGTTATAGAGCTTAGGCCTGTAAGTTTCTAGGGTTTAGGGTTTAGAGTTATTCTTTCGTTGTAGCAGATATAATATCATAGATGGCAGCATCCACCCGCCCAGTGCTTTGTGCTCGGCTGCAGCTAGGCGGGCTCATTTCGAATTTAAGCACACTTGGTGCCAATTGAGCCCGCCTAGCTGCAGCCTAGCACGAAACACTTGAGGGGGGGCACCAGGGGAGGTGGAGGCTGCCATCTTTGAACAGAATGGGGTTTTGAAGTCCCAGGGTCCCATGGTAGTAGAAAAATAGAACTTCACTCGACGAAGGCATCATTGGACAGAAAGGGATGAAGCGGGGACCCGCTGTTTGGCATAGATAAGTCTTCAGAAGGCTCAATTCTAACATGCCTAGTGACACAGTATTGCTGTCTAAAGTAGGGCTGCTTTAGTTACACCAGCCTTGGGGGTGACTGTCGGGGGCCTCACTACATCATGGGTTCACTCAAATTGTGTCCCAGGCGTCCGTTAGTCTTGGCAGTCAAGTCGGTAATTCAGGTCAGCCGTACTCCCCAAGTAAGGGTCCATGTACTAAATCATTGTGCGCTTGGGATTTGGTATTGGTACTTGGTGTTCAGCTTATGGGTAAGTATATGCTTATTGGCTGCTTGGACCTCTGCGGATGGCCACTGGAGATAGTATAGGTCCCAACGGGAAGAGTGAGACAAGGACAATGTAATCTCATGAGGTTCAACCTTCCCCTCCAATGGTAAAGTTGTTGTCAGGCAAAGGCACCAACGCCCCCTTACAGCGCCTTTGTGTTTGGAGAGGGTGTGGCCATAAGAGCAGCGGTCCTATGTGATGAAAACCGCGTCTCGGATTACAGGCGACATGTCCTCTATCAGACATGTAAGAACAGACTGTTGTCAACATCCACAGACTGTTGGAAACATCCACTGGCAGAAGTGGCAGGCCTAAACCCTAAACCCTAAACCCTAAACCAGTCTTCTCGCTTGGGAAACCCTAGAGATGCTACACCTTCACTGGGTTCTGCAGAGAGCTCCTCCATAGTGACTGGCCGTGGACGTCAATATGCAAAGTTGTTGTTTGGGCATGGATGTTCTGGTGATGCGGTGGAGTGGATGATATTTTGATCTCGGCATCGAGGGGCTGGTAGTAAGATACACTGGGGAAAGGACGTTGATGTTATCAGGTTTTGGGCGTGAATGCTCTGGTGACTGCATGTGCTGGGGAGTGGGTGTGATTTGTGTTTTGGCGCTGGTGAACGGATGCACCGGGGAATGAATGTGATTGCGAGGTAGGCATCGATGCCGGGAAAATGCAAGCAGAACGTTTTAGTTGCGCGTAAAACTGGGGTAGGTGCGCAGGCAAGATCCTATGCAAACGGCAAAAGTCTACTGCAAGGCTTTCTGTACCGTTTTGGAAGCCGCTTGTAGGGGAGCCACCTACGCCCTTGGGCTCTTCTGGAAAGGGACCACCTTGATGCGGAGTCCCCCTCCCTAAGCCCTAAACCCAACCCTAAACCCTAAATCCTAAAGCCCTCAATCCCTAAACCCCTAAACCCTAAACCTATCAAACCTGAATGATGTCAAATCCAGGCTGAACGTGCGCCTCTTCGCACGCACCTTTCGACTCTTCGATGTTGCGCCCGGAAGCTTCATCCCCGCACCAGCCGCTTGATGATTTATAGTATATTCTAGTATAGTATATTACAATATAATATATTATACTATAATATAGTATGTTATTTTATATTACAATATAGTATATTGTATTATAATATAGGGTATTATACTAGATTATACTATAGTTTAGCCCCTTCTTGAGAAGCAGACAATTGGAGGAAAGGGCCTTTACCCATCGAGGGTTTAGGACTTGGAGTTTGGGGTTGACGGTTGTGAGGATATTGGCAAGCAACATACATTATTGAATTTGCTTTTGTTTTCCTGTATCGTTTAGTTCCGAATACAACGCGACTTGAAGGGCTGTAGCATTTTAAGGTCTACGTTGGGGCTCCCATATTCATGGAAAGTACCATCTATGGAAAATCCAAGCCTTACACCTCCATCACCCCAACCGCAATGCTTGGAATTTACAGTTGCTATGTCTGCAGACTGGCGCAATGCTTTAGAGGTGCATTACTGATACATGCTCCACATTGTTGCTGGAGGCAGTCGCTGACACAAGCAAATCACAAGAAAAAGGTAAGGGTGGGCATATTCAACGTAGACAACTTATAGACTTGTAGACTTCCAGCACAGGACCCGGAACCCCTCCAACCCCTAAAACCTAAACCTCAATCGTGAAATCCTAAAACGTGAAATCCCTAAAACCTAAATCCAAGGAGATACACTCTACAGTTGTTCGTCTTGAGCCACGACTGCCCAGTCCAGAGGCATTTTCAGGGGGTTCCAGTTTTTGTTGGAGACTATGGGATTCTTTGGGGGTTTTGGAGGGTTTGGGGTGGTTGCAAGTTTAGGGTTTGGGTTTAGGGTTTGTTTGGGGGGCGTGGAGGTCAGGGGTGTCAGGGTATGCAGGGCTGAGAGCTCCGGATTGATAAGGGCACAGGGGTTTGGGGGGTTGAGCAGGTTGAGGGTCTGGGGCTATAGTCCCCCTTAAGTAGATAGAATATGGGGTATAGGGGGATCTTATTATAATAGACCCAAAGCCATATTCTATCTACTTAAGGGGGGACTATAGGAAGTTAAGATTGCAAGCTGAAGAAATCTTTTGGCCGCCTAGAGTTTAGGGGTTTCGGAGTTGGATGCAGGGTATGGGGGTTGGCGGTGTTGGGGCTTTGAGTTCCAGATGATGGTTCGACGGTCTTTGAGTTCCAGATGATGGTTCGACGGTACGAAGCTAACTATTCAGAATAGGGGTTTGGGGGTCTAACGTATAAGGGTATACATGGGTGATATGGGGACCGCGTTCCCAGTCACATATTGAGGCTTCTTCAGCACAACGCCCGCCTTCGGTCGCGAGTTACGCGTGATTTCTTACATGCGGTTTGTACTGTTGATGCTAAACGTCCTGCAGGACCTCAATATACAACAAAACCATTTACTTCCCAAGGTATAAGGTTTACCCTATATATCAGCCTCTTTGCTTGTTCCAGGGGTTAGAGGGTCGGAAGCTATATATAAATCTTGGAAACTATATATGAACAATGGAAGCTATATACAAAATCTTGGAAGCTATTTATTGCTGTAGTATGTAGCGGGAAGCGGCTTGAAGCGGTTCCGGACTTTTTATACCCGCTCCCTGGGCCAGCCGCTATTCGAAGCTATTTGAAACTATTTGAAGCTATTCATGTTTTCAGGTTATACATAGCTGGAAGCGGCTTGAAGCGGCTCCGGACTATTTATTAAACAGCCCCTGGGTGTTTCAAACAGTTTTATAAATCGCTCCTGGGATTTTATAAATAGCTTCTGGGATTTATAAATAGCTTCTGGGATTTATAAATAGCTTCTGGGATTGTATAAATCGCTTCTGGCCTCCAAATGCTCAAAACAGAAACCAGCCTTTAAAGAGGCTGATCTACTCAGTAATATAAGGTGGCTAGGATCATGCAGGAGTCTTATCCACTGTAGGACCCCATACTGCCCTATGAGGTGGACCCACAGCGGATGTGTCTCTTGTAGGCAGAATCATCGGTAGTATGCGACTTCCTCATCATCCCGCGTGCATATCTCCAGCAAGGACGACAGGCAAGCCATTCTTTTTATGGTGGTTACTAGGGGGCCTACATAATCCCCACATAACGTAATTACTCGCTTATTCCCTTCTAACCTCCAATACGCAATAGTTCCCAAGCATCCTTTATGTCGCTCGCGGTGCAGATGTGGTTATGAACCCTGTGCAACACCCCAAACCCTCAAGGTTGACTTCAACGAGTGGGACGCGCTGATTCGTGTGATTTTCTCGCGGCGAAGGCACTTGACCGTCCGTTTAGCAGGTTGATTAAGTGGCGGGTTCTTTGCTGGAGGCTGTGGTACAAAGGGGGGGAACATTTAGGGACCTCGATGATCTGGAGAGTATGTGAGAGTTCCCCGCGATGTTTTGTCTGTTCTTGGGATCCGGCAGCATTTTTTTTTTGCAGTGGCATGGCCATTTTGCTACAAAGAACACCTTACTGTGCCAGTGCTGCATTCAGAGGACGATGCAGGGGCGATACAATGATTATAGTGAACCTCATGTTCTTTGGGCGTCACGGCACGGTTAACATTTTGATCGCCCAGAACGTCCGTAACTGCAGCGTCAATATTGCCCCACCTGCGATGACATACACCTGAATACGCCACTGCCTTATAGGGGAAAGCTTTTATGAACCTTCCTAGTAGAGGTGTTTTGAAACAATGACAGCTCAATCCCAAGAGGATCCCACAGAATCCTACTTACAATTCCCAGTAAGATGTGCTTAGGGTCATCAGGGTAAAATGAGGGTGCGCGGTGTTTTTAGGTTTGCAAGGGTTTTTGCGCCGAAGTCCAAAACCCCAAACCCCTGGAGCTTGTGAAGGCTTGGAGGTTTTAGAGCCTGTGGGGCGGAAATGCTTGTTCAAACATGGGTCCAGCAGGTTAGGACTTAGACTATATGGCTATGGCTGGGAAATCCTGGAAACCCCAACAACAAGAAAAAGAATGGCTGCTCTAAAACAACCGTCTTTTTTGCTAGGTAAGGACCTTCCACTGCATGACATGGCTGTTTGGGAACAACTAGTTTATTTTTTTCGCTCTTCAGGTAGGAGTTATGTAGGGTTGTAGAACAGGGTCAACTCTTGGATGTCACAATCTTGCAGATTATGTATGATGTTTGGCAAGGGGACCAGTCCTTTCTGTAAATATTTTCTTAACCTCTGAGTACCACGTGGCATGGGATAGTTCTTACTTTCTGCTATTGTGGTAAAAGGGACCCCATTTATGAAATATTTTTGGGGCCGTTAAAGTACCACCCAGTTTAGTAACTTAGTAACCCATAAAAACGGTCCTGGATCTTGACAAACTCCCGAGCATTTCAAGAAATGTCAACTCTAGAAACCTAGCAGGTAACAGATGAATAAGTGTTTAGAAATGGAAATGAAGCCATAGGGGTTGTATGTCAATACGTGTGGTGTTATGACTTCTTCCACTGCTCATCTTTCATTCTATGGTACTTGGCTGAAGCTTGGCAATACTTCGGCTGTGCTTGTTGAGGCCAGGGGTGGGCAAATTTCTGCAAAACATCAAAACCTTGAATACCATGACGCTAAACCCTAAACTCCCCCTGACGGCACGCCAAACCCTCAACATCCAACAGCTAGAAGAGCTCTGGCTTCGAGCGGGTGGAAGACCTCAAATTACCGAAGACAGTCCGCATTCTCAAGGTTTAGAACGGTCTGTATCAGGTTTAGGGTTTGGGGTTTAGGGATATTACCCATATAATGCAGAATCAAATGAACATCAAATATAGACAATGAAACGGGAGTTAGAGCCACGCATATAGGGGTGAGATGAGCCTTGCTTTCAGGGATTGGGGGACCACCACTGTGGCTTTCCTGGCACAGAACCAGTTGACCGACCACCAGGTCGTGCCAACCTGACAATTGAACCCCGAACTTGCGCCCGGAAACCCTCTATAAACCCTGAGCTGGAAACCCTATATAAACCCTAAACCTGAAGCCCTTAAACCCTAAACCCCAACCTCCCAAACCCCCCAAACCCCCAAACCCTCAGCTTTCGGCACCAGGCAATAGCTCGGAAACTACAAGTCCATTCCCACGGATTGCTTGTGACGATTTGTGTTACTTATGGGGTGTAGGATTTAGGGATTCATTGTTACTACCATTTTGTTCGTCTACTATATATATATATAACTATCATCCGCCCGTTCGCGATTCGGGTTGGGTTGCTGTACATCGTTTTGGGAACCATGTTCAGAGGCAAAGTACGAATCGTAAGTTCCTTCACCTAAGCCCTAAACGCTTGAACCCTAAAACCCTAAAACCCTAAACCACTAACACCCTAAAACCCTAAACCACGAACACTCTCATAACCCTATAAGCCATACACCACAGATCCTAAGCCCCAACCTTCCTTCAGGAAGACCCTGCGCCGCCAATTCCGAAAGCTGCCGGAGAGCCCAGAGAGCCATTGGTTTAGGGTTCAGGGTTTCTGGTTTAGGGTTTAGGGTTTCGGGTAGGGTTTAGGGTTAATAATGGAGAATCAAATGGAAAAGAAAATGGAAAATGAAATGGAAACTAGGATTATATAGGGGTTATAGTCTAAACTCCTAGTATCCCCCGAAATAACCGCTATAGTAGTATAATCCCCATATAACCCCCTTGAAGGAGACTAGACTATAGCCCAGACTCGGACAGGATTTGGGGTTAGGGGTTTCAGCAATAGGGTTTAGGGTTTTAGGGCTTTAGGGTTATGGATTAGGGTTTAGGGTTCAGGGTTTAGGGTTTTAGGGTTTTAGAGTTTTAGGGTTTTCTGGTTTTAGGGTTTTAGGGT
>CAJNIZ010025125.1:0-20015 GCA_905231905.1 Symbiodinium pilosum
GGAGAGAGAGAGAGAGACAGAGCGATATCAAACATGTCTATCATACCTCTAAGAGTAGTAGCGGCAGGAAGACACGCAAAGAATTCGGTGCTTCTTGTGAAAAATCACAAGGGGCCAATTGCCAAACGGCTTGCACTTGAACCGCGAAGTAGCTGCACAAATATCCTTGGCAGGCACTACTCTGATACAGAGACTCTCAAGCATAGACCCTAATCTGCAAACCCGAAATCCAAATATCTCTAACGCATTCCTATATGAACATCATGTAGCCCCTACACCCAAAACCCTGCACCCTCAGCCTTGACACCTGGACCCTCCGGCATAAATCCAAGGCGCTAAGTCTTGCGGTTGACAGGGAATCCTTGACTGGCCGAAAGACTGGCCCCAGAAAGGTTTAGGGTTTGGGGTTTAGGGCCCCAGAAAGTTGAATGTCAGGCCCAAATAACTACCAATTAGAGTCTAGGGTTTAGGGTTTAACCAACATTACGGTTCGAGATCCCTTGCATGGTTATGGTAAAGTGTGCCTCAAATAGACCTGGAACATATTGGTAACTAGGCCCCTATGGCAGGGTCTAGGGGGGTCCTACGAAGTCCGCACGGAGGGGTTATGGGGATATAGAGGTCTGGGTTTGCGGGTATACGTATTGGGGCTTGGGACGGTTTAGGTAGTTTAAGCTGGGGTATGCGGGCTATAACAGGAATGAGTGTTTCCATGAAATGTAGTTCGGAGACTTTGTGTGACTGGGAACACCGCCCGGCAGGTTCCTAACTTCAACATCTAGCGATGTGGATCCCTGAGGGTCTAAGTGCCCAAGTGGGATGTGATTTTGGCTCCATGGCGTTTCTATTTGGATGATTTTTTTCCAGAGTCGACAAGATGTGAGTACTTGGACCCTCTTGGGTCTAGTATAATTATGGTTGAGGGCCTCTCAAAATTAAATGTGCCTGGCCACTGGCAACCCTAGAGGTACATGATACGATAAGAGGATTCTCAAGATCCCCCGTCACGCATTAAAGATGGATCGCGAGGCATTCATATGAGCTATAATTAATCTAGACTGCAAGTATCCCCGGAATAAACCCTACAATGGTCCCCGGAATACTCCCCCTATACAACCAGTCTTTCGGGAGGTTAGACTACCGTTCATAGAGGCATGTGAGCGAAAAGCGTAGATACTGGGGTTCGGTCTCAAGGGAGCGTCTGGCCCAAGGATTTCATAAACAGGGTTTAGGCTGTAGGCACCGCGCATAAGCTGATAGCGTGCAGAAACTACAGAGAACCATCCGAAGTACCACAGCGTCACAAAGGGGTGCGGAGTTCAACTTAAGGTTCGGGAAACGATACACCCAACCCTATACGCAAGCCCTTAAAACCAAGCCCCTGTATACGCTGACCCCTTAATCCCCAAATCCCAACCGCTAACCTCCACACCCAAACCTCCCCCTAAGGGTCCAAGTACTTAAACGAGGAGATATATTTTTTCCCAGACTGGTTTCTTTACAAATCTGAGAAGCCAGTATATTTATGTATGCTATATATTACATTAGAGTACTTGGGTACTTGGAGCCTAAGTCCCAGACCTTACATCTTCTATTTGGAGGTGCGAGGTATCTATACCCCACTTAGAACTGCACATTTAACCGTTTAATCCTAAGTATGACCCCTTAATCGCCTACTATGGTTATGATCAGCTTATATACGTAACAATGATAATTTGATTATATATGCCTCAACCCCATGACCTAAACCCCTACATGTCTATAACCCCTTTGCAGGCACCCTATAAATAGTTCCAATTGGGTTATTATTGTTCCTGAACCTCCAAGTGCTACTCCAGGGAAGTGTCGAAGATGGCAATTGCTTCGCGCCAGGCGGAAACTTTGCCACAGGCACTGATTCCAAGGGTGTACCTGAGAGGCGTCTCAAGGGTTGAGGGTTTAGGGTTTAGGGGGCGTGTGGGGGTTGTGGGTTCAATTCTTGTTTGCAAGCTCCATTGAATCACTTGCTTCTGGCAGCTGCCAGGGGTCTTCGGGCTTATGGCTTTGGATCTAGAGGTCAGGTTTAAACCCTAAACCCTTAAACCCTAAACCCTAAAACCTTAAACCCTAAGCCCCTAAACCCTAACTGCTAAACCTAGAGGTCAGGTTCAAGGGTTAGCTTGTTAGGCTACCCCTGCCGCTGCCGCGGAAGCCTCACCAACAACTGGCTTTGCTGCTTCTTGTCGGGGTCAGAGTTCCGAGGATTGAACGGGACATCTGAGCAAGTCAAAATCTTAGTTTAACAGGTAGAAAAATGTTGGCCGAGGGCAATCAGGGTTTCAAGTTCTGTCTTTGGTGGTTATAAGGCCATAGAACCGCTGCACCCTGGCAGTCTGATGAATTGACAATGTGCAGTTCAATCACCAGCGCCAGAGAACCTCAGATGTTGAATCTTAAGCCCTGACCGTAAGTCAAACCCTTAAATGCTTAGATCTATGCGTCTCCTGTCCCCTGTGGCAAGAACTGCTTGGGGTAGGAAGCTAGCTGCATGAACCCTACGGGTCCAAGTACCCAAGACTCATATACTTACCCAAAACCTGCACTATAGTTACTATCACACAATACCCAAGTACCTAATTATTGGTTATTTGGACTCTTAGGGTAGCATGGAGCAACCTCAAACCTCCTGATTTGCGTTTCGTAGAGAAGAATGCCTGCATTGCAGTTGAAACCTCTAAATGCTGTTGTTTCCCCTACAGAGCAGAAAAAAGCCTAGATCCTATATAATAAATCCCCAAACATGGATCCTAAACCCTGTGCCCAGCACAACTCGACATAGCCCATCACTAGCTCACTCACTCACGTGCCCGCCAATCACTGCCGACCTAGGGTACAGTTTAGGCTGTAGGGTTTCAAGCTTGAACCCTAGACCGTAAAACTTTAAAATCAAAACCCCTAACCTCAAAACCCATAGTTTAGGGTTTAGGGTTAAGCGGTCCGGGACCGATATACCGAGTTGGGGTGTAATGGGAATTCTAAAGCCAGGCCATGCAATCTTTGAACAGGGATCCGTAATTTAGAGTTTAGGTTGGGTACTGCCCTCCCTCAGTAACAGTTGGATAATAAATATACTATGGTTATGTATAGCCGTTAATAGGACCCCTAGTATAGACTGTTCCTGATGGGGGGCAGTACCCAAGGTTTAGGGTTTCTAAATTCTATATATTCCGACGGTCCTAAGCTGCGAAAAAACCATGTGCGGTAGCGCCCGAAATGGTTTTACCTATGATGGCCCCCCTGAATCCCTACAATTATAGCAAAATGTGGTAGTTTCCCTAAATTACTGTTTCCAAAATGGGGGAAAATTATATAGGGCCCCGTATTATAATCGGAAACGAAATATAGGACCCCGTACTACAGGGAATTTAGGCCAATACCCATGTAGCAGAAAACCTTATTCGGACTATTTTGGCTCCTGCGTTACAAGCCCTAAAGGCCTCTATACAAGCCCAGTTTCCGTATCACGTATTGTCTTTTCCATGTGACTCTCCATCACACCACCCCAAAATCCTGAACCTCAGACCTAAACCCAAGCTCTTAACTCTAAACCGCAAATAAACCCTTAACCCACACCCCAATAAATCCTAAACCCTAAACCCCCAAACATTCTCCATCCCCTTGAGAGTAGCCCCTCAATGCTCCGCTCTTCCAGAGAACGTGCGCTCGAAATCAAGCTGCTGAGGGAGGGTGGGTGTCCAATGTCCAGATGCTGGCATATTGAAGAAGTCCTTGGCCAGTCACATGGATAAGGGTTTAGGGAACTGAGACCGCATGGGGGAACCAACAAACAGCTGTGCATCTGGAGTTCAAAGCCAAACAAGTGAACACAATTTGGTTCAGTAAGCTGGAGGCCCGCGCTTCAAGGCTTTGGGATTCGGTGTGTGCGTGCGTGTGCTCTGGGTTGTTGGATGAGGCTTTGAGGCATACGGGGTAAAGAGCGCCAGTTCCATATCTTATCTTTACCCTGATCCAGGGCTTCAAGTTGAGGTTTTAGACACAGAGTCTTAACCCTAAGGGTCCGAGTACCCAATAGTCATATACTTACCCAAAGCCTGAACTATAATCACAACTACCACATACCCAAGTACCTACTTGTTGGGTATTTGGACCCTAAACCCTACACCCTATATACTCCCTGTATATCCTTATATACCTATGTATCCCCCTTTACAGGGACCTAATTATTGGGTACTTGGACGCTTAGGCTTAAGGCAAAAGGCCGAAGGCTCCACGCTTAGCGGGTACGTAATGGTTGTTGCTGAGTTCTGTAGTGCGGCCGTTCAACCCCAACCTATTGGAATTTACGTATCGACCTGCCAAAATACGCACATGTATAAAAGATGCATGTATAAAAGATGCATATGTGTGTGTATGTACAAGACTAAATATATATGTATATATAACTAAATATATATGTATATATATATATGTTTTCAAAAGCTGAAGTTCTGATCTTTCGGGGGTATCCCCATCATAATACACACCCCCCGGGCCCCCATTCAGGGTACCCCAAACCGCCTCATCAGTGTTGACAATATGCCATGTATGCTTTCTTTAGCCACTAAGGTGCAAGCAACCCATTTCTTAGGGGTGGCTCAGAAGCACACCGTTGAGGTCTAAGGGCTTCAGATTCAGGATGTAAGGTTTAAGGTTGAGGGTTTAGCCTGTGAGTTTGAGTAGGGTTTCTGGTTTAGGGTTTTAGGGTTGAGGATTGAGAAACACGCCCAAGAAATCAAAGTACTTCAAAATTCGTGCGAAAAGATTCTGTCCTTTCAGTCAGGCTTTAGGGCGTAGAGCTATCCTAGGGTACTGCCACCACCCTGTAACAGTCTATATGAATGAAGGGCTATGTAGAACTATATTGCAAATATTATTTAACCATTAGAGATTGGGGGCAGTACCCTATCCCTCTTCTGAAATGAATTTTCAACGTCTCCTCTCTCTGAAAACATGAACAAGCTCGCAACTGCACAAAGGGGATTGATCCCGACCACCCCTATCACGGCAATTCGCCACACCTCAATCATAAAAGTTCGCGGGAACATAACTCCAGTGGGATTCTCAAGCACAGGTTGAAAGTGATTTTGTGCACGGGGGCATTTTACTCACGATAGGTTTATACATTCTAAGATAGTGTTGCATGTACGCCCATACGTTCCCATATGTTCTCTGCATAGCAGATATAGCAGCTCTGAAAACCCGTCACGTGAAAACTTTATATCAGCTTGGATCATCTTGCTTGATCCCCAGGGTCCAATTAGCCAGCTTGTCAATATGTCTTTGCCACTTCAAAACAGCCACTCGAATCGAAGTACGTGGCTTTTGGCAACATGTGTCGCACATGGTCTTCCGATAGCTCCGCAACTCCTACTTTCTGTTCGATGGTCAGCCCACATACTATGCTGTGAGATAAGGCCCTATAGTCCCCCTTAAGTAGATAGAATATGGCTTTGGGTATATTATAATAAGACGCCTATATACCCCATACTCTATCTACTTAAGGGGGACTATACTTCGGCACTTGAACCCTCCAGGAGGTAGAAGAAGCCTAGAACTGTGATGGCCCCACCAACATGACACATTTAGGCCCCAACCATGACACTGTAAGGAGCTCTTCATGGTATTGCGATAAGTTCCGTCCGCAACTTGAACTCTCAAATTTTGGCCTTTGACCAACCTTGTTAAGCGAAGTGTCATGGCTTCTATCGTGGCCTGACCAATCATCATGGCAGGATGGATTTGTAGATTTCTTGATCTCCTGACATAGGAAGCCTACAGCCGCGTGGGGGGGATCGTCCTTTTCCTAAACCTCTGCTCCCCAAAACCCTACCTGGACTCCAAAAGTATGTAAAATAATGGCCTTTAGGGCTGTTTTTATGGGTTGAGGGCTATTATTTTGCATACTTTTGGGGTCTAGGTAAACTCCAACCCTCCAGACCCCTAAAAAACCTAAGCCCCCAAAGCCACCATAAATCCTAAAAAAGCCGTCGACCATGAAACCTGGCAAACCCCTAAACGCCTACACGCCTTTGTGCAACTACAGCCCCTCCAGCCCCAAAGCCCTTCAAACCCATAACAGCCTGTATTAAAAAGGAGCTTGATTGGGACTCCAAACTGGGAACCTCATAGTAGGAATATTGTGGTAGGTATGTCCCATCATATTCCTGCTGTATTTTGGGATTTCCCATTCTAAGCCCTAAACTCTACATTCTTGGGGCTCCCTTGTTTGGGGTCCCCATTAAACTCCTTTCAGTCTTGTCTGAGAGTCCATGAGCTGGCGCTTCCTTGTTTCAAGCAGATTTCCATTTTTGCCGGCCCGAAGTCGTTGTAGGAGCTCCTCTAAAACCCTAAGGGTCCAAGGAATGGTAAGGTTTTAGGGCCCAAATACCATTAATACTATAGTATTTGGGCCCTGAAACCTTATTATTAGGGTCCTTGGACCCTTAGGGAAACTTCTCAGGATTAGGGTGTTGGGCTTTGGTGCTACCCGTGGGCTCTCATCTAGTTCCTTTCTGGGATTGTTATGGTTTCTTGGTAAAGGGTTCTAATCTACGACCCCGAAAGGCATTGCAATGAGGATCTGGGTAGATAGTGGGAGCACCTTGGTCATGGGAAGGGAGCACAGGCACTACTATTATGGATTCTATTTGGAGTGCTAACCTTCTATTACTAAGATTTGAGATCTAGTGTTTGGGCTTCTAGGACCTCAAGGTAGGGCTAAGGGTTTAGCGTATAAGATTACAGCAGGAAAGTGCTACTAGTCAGTAGTGTTGGTGGGCAGAATCCTACATGACTCTATGAAGCAACCCTATGAACTATGCGATATTCCTTCAAAACTCCTGCTTTACCCAAGCAGGGGACCGCAGCTACCTGCTGCTTCCAACCGCAATCAATCAGAACCCATGGAGCTTATCAAAGGCTGCCAAACGCATGTCGGACAATGGCCTATTAGGCCCATGATAAAGGGCTTTGGGCCAGCATTTTGCTTAATGTAGACCCCTGATAAATAAACCTACTCCTTTTGAGGGCCTTAGCATTAAGATCCCTATTATAATCCCTATTAATGGGAGAGGGTCTATTAATCATGGGTCTGGGACAGTCTTGGGTCTAGGTATGGATTAAGCTTTGGAAAACTCTCACTGCGTGCACAAACCGTCTCCTCATCTTTAAGCAGCTGAAAGATTGCATGACGTTTGGGGTCTTAGAGTTTGGGGTTTCGGGGTGCTGGGTGTCCAGGGAGGCCTATATCCACCTGTTCCAGTGTCTACCTTAAATCGCATTAGGTCAGTATCCTCGTCTAATTCAGGGTATATATATAGTGCGTACCTTCAACCCTACACCCATAAACCCTAAACCCTAAGGGCTCCTGGGAGTAAGGGTTTGGTACGCATCTGAGTACAGGTACTGAATATTCGCCAAACCTCAGGACATTTCGACCCTCCAAACTCCCCACCCACAACCTCTGGCCACTCCAGCCCCCAATGGTGGGCGGCAATTCCAGGACTTCCAATGGTGGCCGGTGAGCATTTCTTGGATTTGCCCCGCCAGCCCTGCATCTCCAAAGGAGCTTCACTTTCTTGGCGCCCCGACAGCCAAGGCTTGTGCGCGAGAGCGTTTACAATTAGGGTTTGGGGACGGGTGTCTGATTATGAGGAGGTGATTCGTGTTGCCTCTCAGTAGACGCCGCTGCCCAAATCCCTTGATCCCCCCCAACCCACCCATCTCTAAAACCCCTGCCCCCAACACCTCAACCTAGGGCTTGGGGCGTAGCATTACTAGAGCCTCTCGAGCCCAAAATCCTCAAACTTTAGCAGGGTTGCGGGGTTAGCTCCCTAAACCCTAAACCCCTAAACCCTAAAGAAAGCAACCAATACAGGGCATATGGGGACTGCTCAGATGGGCCCCTGGGACTCGGTGTATAAAACGCTACAGGCCAAATAGGAGGTGTAGCGTTTGGGGTTCAGGGTTTAGGTTGTGCTGAAAAACTCCTCCGATATTGAGATCATGCATCTTTTCTCAGGTGGGCAAGGCATCGGGTTGCAGGAGCCCGCCAGGCACTTTAGGGTTCAGGGTTTGGGGGTCGAGGTTTAAGGTTTAGGGCTGGAACAACAAGCGGACCCTTGGGGACCCTCGTCTATTAAGATTTCTGGGATGACCTAGAAGACAGGTCCTCCTAATGCGATCGCTAGAAACCCATAGTAGCACGTATAGGGTACTAAGGGTCTCTGTCCGCCCAGACCCTCTGTTAATGGCTGCTTTCCAGTTTTTGGGTTGAGGGTTGAGGGTGTTCTGAGAATTCGCATGTTGTAAGTCATGAGTGAGTTAAGACTACAAAAGATGAATGAACACCAGCACCGGCAGTAACACCTGACACTTCTGACGCTGAAGCCATGAAGGCCTAAACCAAGGAAAAACACCCAACCCCCTACCCTAAACCCTAAACCCTGAACCCTAAACCCTAAACCCTAAACCGCCTACCCTAAACCTAAACCCTAAACCCCAACCCCCTAGATCAGAGATCCCTGCACAGCTACGTCTTGAATCCCTGGGATCCTTGGATCCCTCAACCTTACACACTAACCCCCCCTGCATTTTCGAAATACATACCGTAAAGAATATAAATATATATATATATGTATAAACATATATAAATATATGTATGTGTATACATATATATATAGGCAAGATAATGAACGGCTCAAACCGCAAATACAACTTGATTCTATTTATTCACTTACATATTTTAGGGGTTCAGGTGCGCACTAAACCAGGGTTTAGGCTCCTGCAGCCTCACGTTGCTTCTGGGTCCCATGAGCAGCCGCCAAGAAAATGAGGGAGATTAGGTCAGGTCCGGGTGCAGGGTTGATAGTGTTCATAGGTTTTATGGGGTTCATAGGGTTTAGGTTTTAGGGTTTAGGGTTCGTAGGGTTCATAGGAGTCAAAGGGTTCACAGGGTTTTGGGGATATAGAGTTCAAGGCTTCAGGTCTCGAAGAGCTAGGGTGCGAAAAGGAACTTCTCAGAATCTGGGCAGTTACTTGCCCGACATAAGGTTCACATACCCAGAGGCTCCAAGTACTCAATAATTAGGTACTTGGGCTTAGGGTGATAGTACGTAATTATAGTACAGGTTTGGGGTAAGTATATGATTATTCGGTACTTGGACCCTGAGGGATAGAGGATGCTCAGTGTATGTGGAATCTTGAGGGATCGTTCAGAGATTAAGCCTCCGAGGGTTTGGGGCTGATTGTGTGGTTTGCAGGTTAAGGGTTTTAGGGCTTAGGGTTTAGGATTTAGGGCGTAGGCTCTACGATTTAGGGTGTCGGATTTAGGGTTGAAGGTTTTAGGAATCAGGGTTTAGGCGCATAATGTGTGAAGCTTAGTGAGAAGAGCATAGATCCCACAGGCTTCTACGCCTAAACTCCATCTAAACCCTGCGTCTCGCGCGTCGACGGCCCGCACTTAAAGTCATGGCTGCTAATGCCCAGAGCCGCTGCAAAGCTCCACAAAGTAGAGCCTCCCATATGGTACCCTAAAACCCTAAACCCTGTACTACTATTAGGTAACCCCTAGAAACCCTTAAGAGGGATCCTTCTTGGGCTTACAGTTCAGGAGTTACGTGTCTTAGGAATTAGCTTTAAGCCTCCAGGGTCGAAAGAGGGTAGAGATGATACTTAGTACCTAAATCCATCCTATTTGGTCAGTGTCTGCCCTAAACACGAAACCCTAAACCCTACATCCTACATCCTAAACCTTAAATCCGTGATCCTAACCACAAACACTTGATTTACCACTTTGGGGGTTTGGAGGCCAGGGGCTTCAGGTTTACATGTCTCGGGACAGGCTGGAAAAAACAACATTTTCAGAGTTGAGGGCTTAGTGTAGCATTCTTAAAGCAGCCTGTTTAGGGCTTAGGGCTTCGTAGGCTTTCGTGTAGCATTCTTCCGATTCCTAAGAGAGATCCCAGAACCATACGAGGTTTGTCTAAGCATTCTTCCGATTCCTAAGAGAGATCCCAGAACCATACGAGGTTTGTCTAAATTCCTAGTAAACCCTTAATAACCCCTAGAATAATTCCCTACACAATCCCCCCAGATGACCCCCTGGAAGGGTTTAGACTGTAGCTCATACATCACTGGAAGCCCCTGAGGGTCGGCCTACCTTCTGGGATCCCCATATTCCGGAGAACAGGCAGGATGCCTAAACTTAGGGTCGAGGATTTAGGTTTAGGGTTGAGGGTTTAGGGTTAAGGGGGTTAGGCTTTTGGGTTTGGGGTTTAGGGGGGGTAGGATTTAGGGTTATATGCCAGCCTCTTTGGGCCATAAGTATATACAGCATACCTACATGCACCCTAAACCCTAAGCCCTACACCCTAAACCCTCCCTACACCCCTACATTGGGCTCTAAAGTCTGCATCTTCAGGAGGCCTACATGCACTCCAAACCCTAAGCCCTACACCCTAAACCCTCCCTACACCCCTACATTGGGCTCTAAAAGTCTTCATCTTCAGGGAGGGCTGCATGGGAAGGGCTGACTGTAGGAGGCCAAGTCTGCACATGCCAAGATGGCTCCCAATAGCCCAGTGCAGGTAATATGTGCAGACTTTAAAGGGCCCAATGTAGGGGTTTGGGTTTAGGGCTTCGGGGTGTAGAGTATTTAGACCCCCGATCTTGTCAAACTTGTTTGTGTGCTTGAATTCCTTCCGTGGCGGGGCAACTATTACTTCGACCCCCTGTGAGGATCTAAAAAGGAGAACCCCCCAATATGGTACTCACGACCACCGCGTCTGTTGCTACAGTCTACGGTGAAAGGCGGAAACTTGTACCATCTTACTTAGAAGGGGCACTGCCGCACATGAGCTGTAGTCAACACTCCTAGTATGCCGCATAATGTCTCCTGCAATAGTCCCCTATAATTCCCCTTCAAGAAGTTTAGATCTTAAACCCAAAACCCTATATAACCCCTGTAGTCGTCCCCTATGTAACTTCCTTTAAGGAGTTTAGATTATGGCTTACATAAAACATACCCAGATGCAAGGGCTGCTTTCTGGAGCGGTGCAAGTTCTCACCCACCCACGAACACCAACCCTAGGGGGGGTTTAGGGTTAGGCTGGGAGCCACATAGCAAAATTATGTTTAGACTGTAGGGCCGGGATTACGCTTTATTAATAGACGGCAGGGCAAACATATAAGAATATCATGTAAAGAATGGAGCCAATTTGCGTGTCAATACTAGACTTCAGGGCCCAAAGTAGGCATAACCCCTATATTATTACCCCCATATAGCCCCGATACTGTTAATTACCCCTATATTACTACCCCAAAATAACCCCAAAATGAGTTTTAGACTTTGAAACCCAAAGTTGGTATTGCTTGTAAACTTAGATCCCTAAACCCTGACCATAATGAGCACAAACAACCGCCATGCTTAGTCTCCGTGTCACGAGAGACATTTGGTTGATGGGATTTAGCATTTTGCTTCAAGGCTCCCCCGAACATCCTTATGCAGCGTTTAAGGTTTAGGGTTAGTGTTTAGGGTTTAAGGGGTCCCCGAAATATCTTTATGGTCCACACGAAGGAAACTGACAGATTCGGTGCACATCCCTCTAGGTAAGCCCGACACCCCCAACACGTCCAGTCCAAGTGCCAATGCCAAAAGCGCCACCCTGGCCAAAATGGAGAGCATCAAGCACACATGGCCTTGGCTACCTCGCTCTGATAACCTGAGTGCGACGGTATATAGGCGTGTGAACAATGACCAATATGATTATGTGATGTAGAGGTACCCTATATCATCATTATACAAGGAATCTGGCAGCATGATATTCGAGATTATCGCTATTAACCCCTACATAAATCCCGGTGACCATTTCATTTTCTTTTTGTTTCGTACTTTTTTTACCATTTGGTTCTCCACTATGACCCTAAACCCTACATGATATAATCACGGTATAACCCAGAAAACCCTAGACACTAAATCCGAAACCCTAAGCGCTATTTAGGCCCCAAACCCCCAGGGCCTTGGAATTCTTCATCTTTAAATCTGAGGGTTGGTGTAATGTAAGGTCACTGAAGGTACTACACCCTACGTTTGACCCCAATTAACTACAGGCCTGTGGGCAGGACCTATTGATTAAGGGCAATTACTGCTAAACTATAGGTAAGTGGGGCGACAGGTAAACCTTGGCAGTCGCTTTCAGTTCAGAGTTTAGGCTTTCGGGGTTTCCTTTGGCCGGCACGGGAGGTGAGCCCTATGCAGCTCATCAGTCGGGTCGACACGGTACAGCTTCGTCAAAGATCCAGGGGTGAAGTCGGTTGGCAAATACCTTCTATAGTCTAAACACCTAGTATAGGAGGTTATATAGGGGTCATATAGGGAGAATGGAAAAGAAAATGGAAACTACCATTCAGGGTTCTTGGGTTAGGTCTCCCCCTTGTAGAGCTTCCGAAGCCCTAAACCCTAAACCCTAAACCACATGCTGGCCTCCATTCCAGCATGTCTACGTATTGTTTGTGACTAATATGGCTTCTGGTATTAGTCACAATTTAGGACTTAGGCATTCGGATGTAGGGCTTAAGGCTTAGGATTACACATGTGACTACGGGCTCTCGAGCAGGCTCAGGGGTTGAGGGTTTACGGTCTGGTTTTGAGTATCTTTCCGGGACACTGTAGTGCTCTGGAGATGAAAGCTCTATGGGAATAGGTTAGGAAGACCCCCAACCCTGTAATAGTGGCGTAATAGGAATAGAAGAGGACCCTAATATAATCCTTATTGTCCCCTATAGTCACTATTACTGGGTGGGGGGTCCACCTAAGGAATAGGCTATAGATGGGTGACGGCTTGAGTGCCTGCTTTTGGCCCTGGCAAGACTGCATCAAAACTGTTCACCACAACTCGACCCCTGAACCCTAAACCCTAAACCCTAAACCCTAAACCCACCCTGGGGCTTATTACCTATGCATGAGCCTTGACATGGAGCCGTAGGGTTTACCACTGTGAACCACAACTTCATCCACCTAAAACCCTAAACTCTAAACCCTAAAAACCCCAAACCCTAAACCCTAAGATGCTAAAACCCCAAACCCTAAACCCTGCAATCCTAAAGCCCAAAACCCTGAATCTTAAGCGCTGAACCCTAAACACCTAAATCCTAGATCCTAGATTAAACTGCTCCAGACAAAACCTCGAGCGCCTGGCTTCAAAACTACCGACGCCTTAGCCTCGTCGAGAGAATTTCCTGCGCCCAGCAGGAAGCGTCTCAGAATTTGCATTTCAATTACGGTTTTGACATAGATGGGCTATAACAGTGCGGATCATTTCGGTACATTTGAGCTATAGTCTAAACTTCCAGTATCCCCTTTAAAAAGCCCCTGATATGACTATATGACCCCTTTAAGGAGCTTAGACCTAAACCCTCTACCCTAAACCATATAGATTCCCTATACCACCCCCCCTACGGAGTTTAGACCCTAAGCCCAAAAACCCATGCGAAGCATAGTATGGAACCTGACAAAATCACTTCGGATGCTGAGGCCTGCGCCATAAGCAAGCGGCGTTCCATTTGGAAGACTTGCAACGAAGTTGATGGACATGCTTCATGCCTTTCCTTGGGACACGACTGAGGTAAAATGACGAGACAATCGGCATCCACGCGATGTCGTAGATACAGCGTACCTGAAGTTGGGTAGCCACCCATCTCAGGGCTTTGATAGTCATTATCGATCCACAACCTTGTTCCGCATACGCAGCTCTAGAAAGCGATAAGACCACAATCACGTGTGCCGCTCGATAACCTCTTTGCGAGGAGGAGGTTTTGTCGGCAATAGTATTGCTTGCGGCCGTTCTGATTGCAGGCCAAGCAAAGATCACGGGTAAACGACTCCTTCATCAAACAATTTCTTGCGCCATGCTGATTGCCGCCCACGTCTCATCGGCTATCTCGATGTATAGCACTTCACGCGGTGGATACGTCTTTTCAAAGACAGGGACATTCAATTGTCAGGAGCTGCTCTTGAAATGTCCGAGTCCCTCGCTGAGGCTTGGGGTCTGCCACAGACAAACATCAAATATTTCAAAAAACAACAGTGGGCAGTTACGGTTTAGGGTTTAGGGCGTAGGGGATTTGCCAAACTAAGGGGTACAATTTTGGGGGTCGCCTCAATAAGGACTATAGTTTTTTGGACTCTATATTGGATCCGCCTGTTTTGGGAAACTACCCAGTGAGGAAAGGATGGGCGCTAGCCCCCCAACGTACTGAGTCTGAATGCCACACCTTCAAGCGACTTATGGCGGGCCATACTACTACACGGTATGGGGTTCAGGGGTTTAGGGTTTAGGTCTAGGGTCGCATACAACTACATTTGCAACAGCACATTCGAGCAGATCCCCACACGTATTTAGCCCGCAGTGGTCTGGGACCTAGGAGAAATATACGATCCCTTGTCAGGGCAGTTCTGCTTCTGCAAGGAAACCTTGGCAGCAAAGATAATCACCTACCCTAATCTAAAACAATTGAACGCAAATATGGCTGTACTAGAGTCTTCCACCCACATCCTGAACTCATACCGTCGCTGGCTGTCACTGGAGGAGAAGAATAGGGACGCTAAACCCTAAACCGATCTGGGAACCCTAGGAATGGACTAGGTAGGGCAATTATCGGGGGGGCCCATAGGCCCAACCGTCAACCCTAAACCCTAAGCCCTAAACCTTGACCGCATAGAAACCCCTCAAGAATTCGCTCTATTAAAGGATGCCTCCAGCTAAGCCGTCAAATCGTGAGCAAATCCTTAAGGTGTCCTTGCAAGGGAAACTTCCCAAACTCCAAATGAGCCATTGTCTAAGCTCCTAATATTCCCATCACCTATAGAACCCTCTTTCAACACCCTAAACCCTAAACCCTATATAACTCCCTTGTAAGGGTTTTAGATATCAGCTGAAATGATACTCTCCCGGTCTTGCCTGCATGCCCAGTCGGGATCCAAAACCCTTTGGGCTTACGCTTCAGGGTTAGGGTAAGTTTACGGTTTGGGGCTAATGTTTAGGGTTCAGGGCTTGCCCGAATCGCCTCAAAGGCTGTTTCATGCGCTGCGCAGACTCCTTGTTTATCCCAGTACTTGGAGGTTGAAGGTGAGTATGACCCAAGTATAACTGGTACTGGCAACCCAGCTATAACCGTCTAAGGGGGACGAATAAGTCAAGTGGCCTACAAACGCAGTTTTCCTGTGTGTAAAACTATACTGAATCCTAGACCCATATCCTAAACCTAAACTCTAAGCCCGAAACCTGAAACCCTGCACTGTAGATAGTGCGTTATAATCACACTGAACCTCCAAATAGTCTGAATCTTTAAACCCTATACCTCAGCTGGTCCATACAGGGCCTACGCCACCCCAGGTAGTGCTCAAATCGTTCCTGCGAAAACCTGACAGTACCCCGAACCCTAAACCCCGACACCCCTAAACCTAGCAGCCGGTTAAAGGGTTTAGGGTTTAGGGTTTAGGGCAGGCATAGGCGATATATGGTTCCTGTACTTGGACCCCTGCAGCTGCGTAACCTTCCCGCAACCATGAGCAACAGTTCAAGCCTTCTCACAAGTGCGGCGACTAGATATAGGCGGCCTGACAAAGTGTATGTACTATAGTGTGAGATAACCACCAGTACGAAGAACACCAAGCGCAGGAAGTATTGCTGAAGAGCTTGCCATTCGGGTTTGGTGATTGAGTTGGTTTCCAGCGCATGCAAATGGTCCAAGATTGGCCTCCATGGGCAGAAAGGCCCCAAGAAGTCTATACCTACCAAAAGCCTCCATGACGACTACTACTAAAAGGATCCCAAGGTCTATGGTGATTGTATGCCCTATAAACCCTAACCCCTAAACCCTAAACCCCTAAACCCTAAACCCTAACCTTCAAATCCTAAACCCTAAACCCTAAACCCTGAAACCTGAACCCTAAAACCGAAACCCTAAACCCTAAAACCCTTAAACCCTGAAAAGGGGAACAGAAGGGCTCTGGAATCTGGCCTGCCGAGGCGGCCAAGAGGACGCACAAAGCAGCTGTTGCGATGGACTGGGCGGAGTTCCTGGGCTACGCCCGATTAGGGTTTAGGGTTTAGTCTCAGCCCGAAGGGTCCATGTACACAATTGTTAGGTCCCTTTGAGGGGGATATATTATATAAGGATAGATATAGGGAGTATATAAGGGTATATAGGGTTTAGGACTTAGGGTCCAAGTACCCAATAATTAGGTACTTGGGTTTTGGGCAATGGTACTTACATTATCGGGTTTGGGTAAATATATGATTATTGGGTACTTGGACCCTTACGGCTATAGCATCTCTTAACCCTAAACTTTTGGCTATTGGGACAATGGAAAATGAAAACTACTATAGAGTTTAACGTTTATGATTTAGGGTTTAGGCCCTGAACCCGAACCTTAAAACCTAAGCCCCTCCCGGAACCAGAATGGACCAGAACAGGGGTCCCGGTGCAGCTAGAGTCATTTTGCAAGGAAAGTATATTGGGCTCCATGCTACTTCCGGAGAGTGTGAGCAAACACCGTTTAGGATCAACAGCTTATGGGGTGTGAGGTGGAAAGAGGTTTGTACTTACAGTCTCCGTGAGTAGATGGAATATGGGGTATATTGGGATTTTGGTATGATATGGGGCTTTTCCGCATTCTATCTATGTAACCCCACGGGTCCAAGTGCCTAAAATCATATACTTACCAAAACCAGTACTATAATTCCTATTACCGAGATCCCAAGTACCTCACTATTGGGTACATGGACCCTCAGGAAAAGGGGATTGTAATACTTTCTCATATCTACCAACTTCCACAGGGTAGAAATATAGCTTCTCTTGCAGGTACGGACACTCTAGGCAAGGTTTTGGGGCTCAGGGCTAGGAGATGGTGCTTGGGTCTTTAAAGTTTAGGATGTGCAGGCGAGTTTGGGCGTGTGGGAGGAGTCGCTGAAAAGGTTTAGGGTGTAGCGTGGTTCGGGTTTAAGGTTTTGGTACAAGATTTAGAGAGTCTAAGCCCAAGCTTGTACATCTTAAAACCTGAATCGACAAAGCATCTCCCTAAGGGTCCAAGGACCCAAATAATAGGGCTTTAGGGCCCAAATACCATTAGTATTGTAATTGTTGGGCCCTAAAGCCCTATTATTTGGGTCCTTGGACCCTTATGGTCTTACAAGGACCCTGAGGTCCCAAGTACGTAGCTAGCCCGGAATTTGGGCCCAAATGGGTTGCTGCACGTGTCAGACTATAAGTTCTCAACCCCAAACCCTACTTGGAGGTCCGTTGTACTTATAACCTACTTAAGTAACTGTAGTTATAACCAAATCATATCTCGGGTACCCGTAGTTATGAGACTTATAATTGGGTTATAACTACAGTTACTAAGTAGGTTATAAGTACAACGGACCTCCAAGTAAACCGCGTCTTTAGGTGCTTGACCCTGAAGGGAGTCTGCTCCAAACGGCAACAAGTCTTCTGAGTTTGAGGGCTTAGCGGCTTTAAGTTGTATCAAGGGCTCGGGCTATGTGTTTTGCAGGGCAAAGGGTTTTTTGACTTCAAGGGCTGGAGGTCTGTGAGCTTAGAAGGTCAAGGTTTGGGGTCTTCAGGGGGTTAGGCTTTTGGAGTGTTGGGCTTCAGAGTTTTTTTGTGATGGAGGTTCCGAAATTATAGACACACGAGAAGAAAGGCAAGAAAGGCGTGATCAAAAGATATCTGCCCAAGAAAAAATGTGCCATGCACGTACGCTTGCAGGCTGCTCATGTTGCACCGGAAACATGCAGAACCAGGCGTCTATAAAAGTATCCCATGAACCCTGAACCCTGAACCCTAAACCCCTAAACCCTAAACCCTAAACCGCGCGATTGAATGAAGCCTTCTTATTAATTTTGCTGTGACTGCCACAGGCACTCTCAGGCTCCGCCCCTGCCCGTAGGGTTTAGGGTTGAGGGTTTAGGGTTTAGGGCTCAAGATTTCAAGTGCCTTGGAGACTTAGATTAAGCTTTATGGTTTTTGGGGGGGACTTCACCCCAAAGGGTCAAAACTTTTTTGAGGTTCAGCGTAGTCAACACTGAGCTATATATCTGTACTCCTAACCCAGTAGTAAGCCCACTAAGTCCTCTACTATGATTGTACGTGGGCTATACGCACCAGCTATAATTTTGTTGTACTTGCCCTGTCCCTTCAGGTGTTGATGCAACAGGTCATGCATGACCTTAAGTCTGCTCAACCTTGTGAATCATAGAACCGTGCTAACATATGTAAGGGTCATGCGAGGTTCTTAGCATCAACGCCGTAGAGGCCAAACCCATAAACCTTAAGCCCTACACTTGAAATGCTAAGCCCTAAACAAACGAACTTATCCCTGGTCCTAAATCTTAAATCCTAAGCCCTAGTCCTAAATCCTGAATCCCCTAGTCCTAAATCCTGAATCCTGAACCCTTAAGCCCTGCAAGGACTGCCTGATCCCTTCTGAGTCCGCCACAGCACCCGCTGTGCCAGCTCTGCCTAAATCAGTAGAAACCAATGGTCCAGCTAAACGGGTTCTACGGAAACAGAAAGTGTCAGGTGTCAGGGTTTAGGGTTTATGCAGGATTCGGGCTTAGGGTTTAAGGTGGTTCTGGGTTAAGAGTTTCTGGGTGCTTCTGGGTTAGGGTGCAGTTGTCATCTGGAAGTTTCTGAAAGCATGGGGCTCTTAGGAAGCCTACTATAGGGATAATGAAGCCCTAAGGGTCCAAGGATCCAAATAATAGGGCTTTAGGGCCCAACAATTATAATAGTAATGGTATTCGGGCCCTAAAGCCCTATTATTTGGGTCCTTGGACCGCTTAGCGAGGGGAATCCCACCCCCACATAAACACGGAAGCTGCTAAGGTCTCGTTTTCATCGGACGGCAGACTTCACAGGGCTCGCTATGGGCTTCCCCCATAAATCTCCTACATAACCCCCCTTCAAGGAGCTTAGACTGTAGCTCATACAGTGTTACAGGAGCCCAAACAAGCCCCATGCCCTTAACACCCCGGAACAGAGTCTAGAGTCTAAGCTGGATAGCCTTCAATGAGCTCAACGACCACTCAAACCTTGATACTGAAACCTTGACCCCTAAACTCCTTTGACCTGAAACCCCTTCACCTTAATACCCAGACCCTAAACTCTAAATCCCATCCACCCACCCACTTCCTCTCAAGAAAACAAGCCCTCGCTCCAAATGCGAACTTCCTTCACCCCAAATCCCTCGACCGCGACACACCCAATCTCCAAATCCTCAAATCCTATGAACCCCCTGCTGCTTAACTCCCCGAAACCCTCTAAACCCCAAAGCTCCAAACCTTGGGTGATGCACACACCCTGTGAGAGCCGATATCAGGGATCTTATTACGGGCTATATACAATTATTCCTATAAAACTATTCCCAAGAGTCCAAGGACCCAAACAATAGAGCTTTAGGGCTCAAATACTATTATACTAATGGTATTTGGGCCCTAAAACCCCATTATTTGGGTCCTTGGACCCTTCGGGTATTCAACTGTGACAGGGTGGCGGCAGTACCCAACCCAAAACCCCTAGATCATAAACCTTGAGTTGGCAAAGCTCGGAAAACCCAAAGGTCTACCTGGACCCTAAAAGTATGTAGAATAATGGCCTTAATTGCTATTTTTTGGGGGTTTAGGGCGAGTATTTTACACACTTTTTGGGGTTTAGGTAGGGCTTAGGGCTTTGGAGTCGCAAGCACCTTAAGTGGTCTCCACGACACACACATAGTACGAAAAGATAGAGAGACCCGGATATCCTTGAACAGTACATCCTGATCACTACAGGTGGGTGGCGAGGGGTCCTGATCGCTCCAGCAAGTACTTGGAGGTCTCTGATACTTGGTGCCTGTTTATACGTGTAACGACCACAAAGATATGAAACTCTAAGCCCCCCAAACCCTAAGCCCCTAAACCCTAAATGCCTGAACC